>PJEM01006064.1:0-118115 GCA_004023845.1 Helogale parvula | reverse complement strand
GACATCCAGATGGCCAACAGGCACATGAAACGATGCTCAACATCACTCATCATCAGGGAAACACAAATCAAAACCACACTGAGATACCACCTCACACCAGTCAGAGTGGCTAAAATGAACAAATCAAGAGACTATAGATGCTGGCGAGGGTGTGGAGAGACGGGCACCCTCCTACACACCTCTACAGGCTGCAGGCTCTACAGGCTCTACAGGCTCTACACCTCTACAGGCTGCAGAAGAAAAGTATGGAGACAGGATGACTCCATTTATACAAAGCTCAAAAACATGCAAAATCAAACAATGTAGTAATTAGGGATTAAAAGTATATAAAAGTATACATGAAAAAACCATATAAAGAAAAGCAAAGATTAAGACAGAGGTCTTCCACAGCCAACAGGAATATCAAATAACTTCAAACATCCAATCTGAAATGCCCCTTAGAAAGTAGTTTATTTTATGATGTATGAAAAGTTGTTCTCCCACCTCTAGCTCCTTTTTTACTGGCACCAATGTCTGTCACCTGAACATATGGAAGTAAGCTCCAATGGTCAATGTCTGAAGGAGCCAGGCACAGACACAAAATCCATGGCCTCGAGTAAATTTCATTTATTATTCTGCTTTACACTGAGAAAGAACTTATAGTTTCTGAATTCAAAAGAATTATTTTATTAACAGAAGTATAATACCTATAACAAAGAATTCTTTGCCTATCAGATCATAACACTCGTGGTCCTGGGCACCACACTCATTCCCCCATCGGAGCTACAGAGGCCCTTGTACAGCCATGTTGTGCCGTGTGACTCTCAGCCTCTGGCCAGAAAAGTTTAGGTTGACCCAAGATAGTATAATCAGGTTTCTGATCCAAAAACTTGGATTGGGATGAAACGGCTGAGTCAATCTCTCTGTGTGTGGCCTTTCTATAATATAAAACCTTGAGAATGAAGTAATCTTATTTTCAGATGCACATAAAAGGATAAAAATAAGACACTGGGAGACAGAGAAAAACAAAAGTTAATCCAAATTATTGGTTCTCATCCCTTTCTGGTTGTTTTTTTGTTTTGTTTTGTTTTTGAGAGAGAGAGAGAGCACAAGTGGAGGAGGGGGAAAGAAAGTGGGGGACAGAGGACCCAAAGCAGGCTCCATGCTGACAGCAGAGAGCCTGATGTGGGGCTCAAACTCACGAACTGTGAGATTATGACCTGAACCAAAGTCAGATGCTCAACTGACTGAGCCACCCACTTGTCCCCTGGATGTATTTTTAATTCAGTGAAATACCTTTAATAAAAAAAAAAAAGTCCTTTTTTGTCTTAAACTGCATTATTTTCTATTACTTGAATGTTATAAATATTTTTAAAACATATAATCAAATAAATCGTAAGGGAAAAATAATCAGGACAGTGAAGGTACTGAAAACCATTTTATATGGAAGTGAAAGAGGGGACATAATACAAGACTTCAAAAACATGAAAGCCATGAAGGTGACAAATAATTAGGTTATGAACAGACTCAAAGGTAGAATTAGGACCAATAAGGTGGAAAGCACCTGGATTTGTCTCAGTGCACAGAACTGGTATCATAATAAAATAAGTTTCTGACCACTGAAAGCATTCAAACTTAGATAATTACTTGGTGGGGTTTTAGGGGAGAAGAATCTAGCAAAACAGGAATGACTACACAAGAAAATCTCTAAGTTTACACGTAACCTGTGACTGTTTCCCAGCCTTTGTAATGTAGGCACAAACAAATCTGTATAGATCCATTTGATAAGAAAACTGAGTTATGTGGGGCGCCTGCGTGGCTCAGTCAGTTAAGCGTCCGGCTTCAGCTCAGGTCATGATCTCACGGTTCATGGGTTCAAGCCCCACATCGGGCTCTGTGCTGACACCTAGCTCAGAGCCTGGAGCCTATCTTCAGATTCTGTGTCTCCCTCTCTGACCCTCCCCTGCTCACATGGTCTCTCTCTCTCTCTCAAAAATAAAAAGAAAATTAATTTAAAAAAAAACTGAGTTATGAATCTGTCAGATACTTGTTGAGGGCAAAGCAGTATCAGCTGTGGAACTGAAGTTAATTTACCAGTCTAGGGAATCTATGCCTTAGAAAACATTCTCATGTAGCCTTATTAACTGCTGAAAAGGAATTTTTTTCAAGAGATCCAATATGCCCTTAAAGAACCTATGATTATTCAATACATACAATAAGAGTATAAAGCAACTAATATGCAAAAGTCCCAAATAGAAACTAATCTCCTCACAGGTTAGAACACTCCAGATACAGATATGATCGTTCCTCCTCTTACCTGGACATTGAGATGTAACTTCTTCAGACGTTTCACCAGTGTTTCTTTATTGCATGGCACAAAAGCCTCAAGATGGGAGTAGACAGCACTGCGGGTGACCGGGCCCAGCTCCTGCAGCTGCAACTCGATGCTGAACAGAAACAGCGACATGTAAGTAGTACGGAATTTCCGTTAGGTACGCACACATCAGCAAGGAGGTAAAAGCATACATAAGCATACACATAAGTAACATAAACATAAACAAGCATACATAAACATAAGCGGCCTGGTGAATAATTTTTTTGATGAACAGGGACAAAGCCTAAATTTTGGGATAAAGTATAGGAACTCCACTATTAACCACAAGCTCATTTCCTCAAAGAGCTATTCACCTGCCATCTCCCTGCCACCACAACTGCTGAGCTAGAGTCACATAGTTTCAATGAGTTCTTACAATATTTTTTCCTTAGAGGTGTCTGAAAAAACTGCAGATCCAAAAGAGGTAAAGCTCTTCTTGCTACACATACAGACTGTTTTATCCATCTGTCTCCCTAATTATGCCTGCCTTGCACAAACTAGACATTTAATAGTTTGTTCAATTTATTCCAATTCCTCAGTTCCTGTTTCCATTTACAAATTAGTTTTTTAGACCAAAAATAAACTGTTAAATGGGTATCTGGCCTAATAGTTATTTAAAGAAAGAAAGAAAGAAAAAAAAGGATGGGGCGCCTGGGTGGCTCAGTTGGTTAAGCGTCCGGCTTCGGCTCAGGTCATGATCTCACGGTTCGTGGGTTCAAGTCCCGCATCGGGCTCTGTGCTGACAGCTAGCTCAGAGCCTGGAGCCTGCTTCCGATTCTGTGTCTCCCTCTCTCTGACCCTCCCCTGCTCGCTCGCTTGCTCTCTCTCTCTCTCTCAAAAATAAATAAAACATTTTAAAAAATTAAAAAAAAAAAAAGAAAATAAAGGAAAAGAGTTTTAACAGCCACCATATTCTCAGCTGGAAAAGTCTACCAAGAAATATCTGAGGTTTCTACCAAGATGGAAGACACTGAATCTGGCAGCTCCTATTGTAGGAAGATAGGAACAGATGTTAATTTCAAGGCCAAGACTTAACTGGGGCTCATGGCAACAAACTATGTCCAAATCATCACATTCTATTATAGGAGAAGGTACTGGTAGATTTAATAAATAATTCTCATAAAGATAAGATGCATGAGAAGATTCAACTAACAGCTTTTGGGGAAGAAAAGAAACCCTGCCTATCAAATATATCAATCACTTATAAGATACACTGCAATTTCAGAAACAATGAAACATGGAAAGCTATGCTCTTAGCATTGGCAAAAAGAAAAATCCTTGTATTAGAGAAGTCAAACACAATATGCAAATGAAACAATGTATAGGATCTGTAAGAACCAGAAGGTCAAATGCAGAGGATCATATGGGAAACGACAATTATTGTCATAAGTTCTGTGTATAAACATGTGGTTAAATAAACTGTGTGTGGAGCTCTATTAAAAGTCTAGACTCTGGGCTGGAGGCTTCCTAGTCCTGCCCTATTATTAAAGGGTAGCTGAGCTGAAAATAAAATAGAAACTCGAAGTAGTAAGAGATTTCAATTAAGAATAGACTGACTCAGTGACATACTTCTAAAAATCAGTGGTTTCCAAAGAGGGGGAAACTCAAAACCAGGAAGAGCTGACTCCCTGCTCCAAAGCCCATACTAGGTAAAAATTAGAGAAGCATATTATCCCTTAAGGCTACAGACTATATCGGTCTATCACAAATATATACAAATTCCTACCTGAGAGCAGTGTATTTTAAGCATACATCTCTCATAAATTTAATTTTTTTCTAAGAATTACAGTCTTCTAAGGTCTAAGAAGTATCTGGAGATGACTAAAAACACATGGCAATGAAAGTCTGAACTTCAGGTATTTTCACACTTTAGAAAAATACAGGTTCTCCAAAAGCAATGAACTTTCCTGAGCCTGACCCCTTCTCTCCACCAGGTTTCTTTCCTTTTCTTTCCTTCTTTAACTAAAGTCTATCTCTAAAGCAGACACCCATGCATGAAATGTTACAATGAATGGATCTTAAACCTCTGATAATAAATTTTAAGCATGAGATCCCTACAGGCTCTAAATGGACAAAAATACACTGGGACCATCTGCTGATAATGCATTGAGGACAAACACTGGATTTTCTGAGTAAGCAGGTTTGAAACCCACTTTTATATGCCTATCTTTACAAGGCTCTCATATGCCTCTGAAGAAGCCTCAAAGAAACGCAACATAGGAATTCATAGCTGAAGCAATGGCGAACTTTATAAAAAAGATTCTTCTGGGTCACATAAAATTCTAGAAACACAGTCATTTCACCACAATTGATACTAAATATATCTTCCTATCCTATCAACTCCCTCTTTTTAAATATTGTTTTTTAAGTAAGCTCTACAACGTGGACTTGGGATCTTGACTCTGAGATCAACTCACATGCTATATCAACTGAGCCAGCCAGGCACCCTTCTCCCTCTTTTTAAAAAAAACAGAATCCAGGGGCTCCTGGGTGGCTCAGTCAGTTAGGCACCCAACTATAGCTCAGGTCATGATCTTGTGGTTCCTGAGTTCAAGCCCCACGACAAGGTCTCTGCTAACAGCATGGAGCCTGCTTTGGATCCTCTGTCTCCTTCTTTCTCTGCCCCTCCCCGGCTCATGCTCTCTCTCTTTTTTTTTAATGTTTTATTTATTTTTGATACAGAGAGAGACAGAGCATGAGAGGGGGAGGGGCAGAGAGAGAAGGAGACACAGAACTGGAAGCAGGCTCCAGGCTCCAGGCTCCGAGCTAGCTGTCAGCACAGAGCCCGATGCGGGACTCGAACCCACGAATGTGAGATCTGACCTGAGCCGAAGTCGGAGGCTCAACCGACTGAGCCACCCAGGCACCCCTCATGCTCTCTTTAAAAACAAAAACAAAAACAAAACCCCAAAAAAAACAGAATACATATCTTATTCAATCAGTTTAAAAACATTAGTAAAAGAAAACCTGACTAATTAAGTCCAAATGAATTGGAAGCTACTAAATTTCTTGAAATTTTCCTTACATACTTCAGATATCCTACCAATACCATCCATATAACAGAACCACTGAAACTAGTAACTGAAGAAAGACTTAGGAAGCAGTAATGCAAACTCAAAATCAAAAATAGCTCTTATCTTATAACAAGAATTCAAAAGCCTATGGAGGGATGTAGAGTCCTCCTTCCCTGAACGACTTTATTCAGACGGGCTGGTTCCAGTGTTACCTAAGAAGGCCCAGGGTGGCATAGGTTAAAGATGTCGTTCCAAGTTTGTTTTTCCAAATGCAAAGTAACCCTCAAGAGAGTAAGGAGAGTTGTGGCAGAGGATCAATCCCTTCACTTTGGTAATCTTCTTTTATGTCAAAGAGGGTGAGACAGAAAGACCAACTGATAAGTCTATTCATACTGTGATTCAAAAGCCAATACTCACTCATGAGTTCCTTAAAGGGGCATCTAACAATGAGATGGCAGACAGGGCTCACTGCCAGTGTCCATTGGGATTGTAGTGCCTGCCTAGAGCATTTGCTGAACAGAACTCAGGTTGGCTTGAGATCACAGGCAAAGAGTATAAAGGTTTTATTAGCAATGTCTGCTTGAGGTAAAGGAGGAAATAGGAAAGATCAAGTCAGCATGTTGTCTATTTACTGATCCAAGTCAAACTCAAGTAGGCAAAAAGAAAAAGCATTCCCTAGTCCAATAAACTTACCTCCCTTTCTCCCCATCATAAAGAAGCAATGATGAGGTAGGGCCAATACAAGTGGATAATTTCATGGAAATTTACTACACAAAATAATCACATACCATAAGCCCTTAGAAGATCAACTCAGTCCAAAGAAATCAGGGATGTTTAGGAAAGTGGAAACAGAGGCATAAATAAGTGACAAAAAAAGAAAAAGATAAACTGAGCACTAGGGCTTGTAGAACTAGAGGAACACTCTGTGAAATAAAAATAGGCCTCCAAGAAAACGACAGGATTTAAGGCAGACATGGAGGGATTGAGAGAAGTCGGCTGAGGGTGGTGGCGGGGGGGGGGGGGGGGGGGGGGGGGGGGGGGGGGGGGGGGGGGGGGGGTTGGCTGGCTCAGTCAGTAGAGCATGTGACTCTTGCCCTCGGGGTCATGAGTTCGATCCCCACATTGGGTGTAGAGATTATTTAAAAAGAGAGAAAAAGGAAGAGAGAAGCCTGTTAATGGAATGTTGATATTCTGCTTATTTGAGATGTTAGGTCCCAAGGATGGTCCTTTGTTTCTCTCAGGAGAGAAAAAGACGGTCTCTCTTACAGAAGAGTAAAAGAAAAAACAATGGTCTGCTCTAGTACACAGGACTCTCAAGTGGAAAGAAAAAGAAGAGCCAGATTCCTGACTATGGAATCTGGGACAGCTCTGATGAGTAACGGTTACATTCTTTATTGAATCTGGGGTGAAAAGGGAGCCAGGTAAAAGGATCTGGCGCAGACAGGAAGCATTTGCCTTGCTTCCAGGCAGACAGAATCAATCTGAAAAGCCCTGGCTAAAATGAGGAGCAGAAACAAGAAATGCCTGTCATCACACCAGTAGCATACTAGGTTATGTGCTTCATGAATCCGCAGGGGACCAAAAAGGTTTCTTAAGTGTCCCAGGAGAAAGAGAGCTTGCACTTAATTAAAACAGTTATCAAAACAAGCCAATCCATCATCCTTTATGTGAGAAACTACCTTCATCGTATATTTAAAAGACAGGCCTCACACACAGTACTGGAAACACTGCCTGTTTCTTTGTACATAACACTACTGAACCACTAAGAGCTGGCACACGTCATTTCCATGAAAGAGGAGTAAAATTTACTGTTTTCTCCAGGATTGGTTTTCTGCCCCGTTCTGCTTCCAGCAATTAATTACACACTCAACTTCTATAACCAATGCTCAAAATTTACAATCCATTAGGTCTATAAGGACAACTTAATAATCACCATCTTAGACCTTGCAGCCTGGTTAGTATCAAATTCCAGCTGAGAGTAAAAACAATACAATCTGTATCACACGCTGGCTTTCGGGCCCTCCGCTCGTCCTCTTCTCTTCCCCACACTGCCTCTCTCCTACCTCAAAACCAGAATTCCTTCTTTAAACCACACTTTCCATTTCCCTAAAAATTTTTGTATGAATTATATTAAACTTGCTAGATACCAATGGAATTATTTTTTCCCAAGTCTGAAAGTAGAAGGAAAATTATAACAAATTTAATATGACCACTCAGAGCTGTTCCAGAAAGACACTTTCATAGAGTGTGACAAAAAAAAATATTTAAATCTAAAATAACATTCAACCTGTAAAGTTGTAATCAGCTATATTTTTAAATGAATTCTTAAAGTTTAAATAATTTTTTAGGTTTTTTTAATGAAAGAAGAGAATTACTTACTCCAGAAGAATATTATTCATATCCTGTGTAAAGAATTTTTTCCTTCCTTCTTCATCAAAAAGTTTGGCAGCCTAGAGAAACGTAAGATTGTCAATATTGCTTTCAATAAACACATTATTTGTTTCCATATCTATTTAGGAAAGAATAAACTTCTTGAGAGTGAGGCTACTGCGATTTACTTCACCTCGTATCCTCCGTGCCCAGGTTAGGACCTGACGAGAATAGGCAGTTCCAGAGCACTGAAACAAATTTAGCACATGTACCACTGGTTCCCATTATATCTCTAATTTTCCTCCATTTTTATAGATTAACAGAATTATACATATAAGACTTTTTAAAAAATTGTTTTATTTTTGAGAGAGAGAGAGAGAGAGCATGAGCAGAGGAGGGGCAGACACAGAATCCAAAGCAGGTTCCAGGCTCTGGGCTGTCAGCACAGAGCCTGACACAGGGCCCGAACCCATGAAGCATGAGATCATGACCTGAGCTAAAGTTAGACGCTCAACCGACTGAGCCACTCAGGCAGACACCCCAAATACAAGATGTTTTAGTGCTCTGGGTATCTTCTGTATTTTGCCTATCCATTGGTATATTGATTAGTGCTGTGATCTCCAACATAACAGAAAGCAGAAATCTCACTTTCTAAAGACATCGTCTCAGAATGTGTCTGATATTCTGTTTTGCACTCATTATCGTGTTTAATCCTCATAAAAGCCAATGACATTGGTATGACAGCCCCCATTATGCAAACAAGGAACCTGAATCTGTCAGAGGTTATGTGGCATGCCCCCAAATCACACTACTTAATAAGTGGTGGGTCCAGCGCTCAGACCGCAAGCTCTCTAACTTCAATTGGGCAACAAGAGCACGCTGTGCAAAGGGACTCAGACACTGGCTTCCTGCGGCCAGTTTAGGGTCCACCTAACTGCTAACAACAACAACAACAAAAATGTAGCCAAGGTTATTATCAAGAAACAACCAAAAATTAATGCCATGAGCTTAAGAATAACATTTTCATCATTACTGTCACCTCAATCAGGTGACCAGAAACCAAGGATACGTTAAAAAACCTAAACTCTAAACCTAAACCTAAAACCAGAAACGTTAAAAAAACGTTAAAAAAACCAGAAACCAAGGATACGTTAAAAAACCTAAAACTCTAAACCTAAACCTAAAACCAGAAACATTAAAAAAACTAAAACTCTACCACATGCAAAATTTACTGGGAAAATCACAAAGGACGTAGTTGAGATCCATGAGATGTAAAACATCAAGAAATTTGATCTAGGGATGCCTGGGTGGCTCTGTTGGTTAAGCATATGACTTTGGCCCAGGTCATGATCTCATGGTTTGTGAGTTTGAGCCATGCGTCAGGTTCTGTGCTGACAGCTTGGAGCCTGCTTCAGATTCTGTGTCTCCTACTCTTTCTCTGTCCCTCCTCAGTTCATGCTCTGTCTCTCTCTCTCTCTCTCTCAATAATAAACGTTAAAAAAAAAAAGAAAGAAAAAAGAAATCTGGTCTAATAATCTGAGCAAGCATATGCTGACTGTGTGAACCCATCGTTATTTGATAGTTTTACATGCCATAAACAAAAGAAAATTTCTAAGATATACCTCAGTACTTCTTAAAAAGAATAAAAACTGTGTATATGCACCGGGCAGAAATATATGAAAGCTGTAAGGAAAACTAAATGTCATGAAAGAGAATCAAAAAAAGTCAAGAAGCCAAACAGCAGGAGAATATTACAAAGTAAGAGTCACAAGAAACTTCTTATCACACAGACATAAGCATTTAAGCCAAGGATGAAATCTCACCTCCTAAAGAAAAAATACCATCTCATACTTTTTTTTTTTTAAAGTTTACTTATCTTGAGAGAGAGGAAGCATGCACAAAAAGGGGAGGGGCAGAGAGAGGGAGCGAGAGAATCCACATGGGCTCCACGCTCTCAGTGCAGAGCCCAGACACAGGGCTCGAATTCACAAACGGTGATATCATGACCTGAGCCAAAATCAAGGGTCAGATGCTTAACCGAATGAGTCCGCCAGGTGTCCCTCCATCTCATAATTCAAAGAAAAAATAGAGAGAAATCACAGATACAGTAAGTGAAATCAAACTTCTTATCGATGATTTCCTACCAAGGGGCAGATACATTAACCCTGGCAGGGCTACTACAGGCATATAAGATAAGACAAAGCTTTTACAAGGTTGTAACACACTCATTACTAATCAAGCTTGTTTATTAATGAGAATGAATGGCCAATAACACAGCAGACAGAGTGGCTGCTGTGGAGCCTTTGAATGGTGGCTCTGGCACTTAACGCATGTACACCTTTTGAGCCTCCGCTTCCTCATCTGTTCAGTGGAAGCATACTGCCTCCCTCATGGGACTGTGGGAGGACAGACTGCACAGCAGGTGAAGGACACCGGGCGACCACAGGGCTGCCTCCTGAATGGTAGCCGCTCTGGGAGAACCGGCAGCGTGGCGCTTAGCCCAAGGTACAAGTTTTGCTAAAGAAACAGCAGCTGTTACTACTAATTACATCTTGAAAAACGTGGATCACATCACTAAGCACTTTTTAAAATTCAGAAGAAACTAAAGATTTTAGGAATGGGCAAAATGGGATAGCAAAAAGCCCATGCTCCAGACTGCAGTTAGGCTTCAGCTCCATCACTTACTAGCTGTGTGGACCTGACCACGCTGTAGCTTACCTCAGGTTTCTTAACCATAAAAAAGAAAGAAAATCTATACTTTCTATACAGAGTGGCTAAAAAGATTATATTTAAAAAACCTATTTATTACTGAAACTACAGAAACTGTAAACTTTTCAAAAAATAGGCACAGAAAATAGCAAAAGAATGAAAACAAAGGAAAAAGTGAAAGAATAAAAAAGAAAATGACAAAGATCAATTATATAATTATAACAAGTGTAAGGAGTTAAAATCATTTGTTAAAAGAAAAAAGAGAAAAAATGAGGTGAATAAACAAATTTCCACTTATATGATGTCTTAGAAAGAGCTAAACTAACGAAAATCAAAGAGGTTGAACGTAAATGATAAGAAAACCTATATTAGGTAAAAACAAGACTCCACAGTAAATCAGACAAAACTAAATTCAAGGTGAAAAGCATTAACAGCACAACAAGTCACCTTCAAATGATAATGATCACAAAAATGATCTAGCTATCAAGAATTTTACGGGTCAAACAACACAGCACAGAAATGAACAAAGAAACTAGGGAAAATACAAGCAAGTTATAACCAAAGAAACACTGGAAATATGGCCGCCTGGGTGGCTCAGTCAGTTAAGCATGAAATTTTCTCCCTCTCTCCCCGGGTCACACACTCTCTCAAAATAAATAAATAAACACCTTAAAATTAAAAAAAAAAAAAAAAACCAAACATTGACAATGGGATACTTTAGCACACTTTTCTAAGTCCTGAACTAATGAAGTACACTAAAATAAAATAAGTAAGGGTAACTAAATTAACAGGCAATTAAAATTAAGTCACAACTTCAGAAGAAACGCTATAGAATAAAACATAAAAAAAAAAAAAAAACCAGAATTGCTAAATAAAATCTGTGGGCCAGTTACTGAAAAAATTAGATAAATCTAATATTCCCCTAACCAGATATTTAAATTCTAGGAAAAGTTAAGAAAAATAAACACAGGGGCGCCTGGGTGGCTCAGTCAGTTAAGCGTCTGACTTCAGCTCAGGTCATGATCTCATGGGTTGTGAGTTCGAGCCCTGCATCAGGCTCTGTGCTAACAGCCCAGAGCCTGGAGCCTGTCTTCGGATTCTGTGTCTCCCTCTCTCTCTGACCCTCCCTTGCTCATGCTGTCTCTTTCTCTCTCTCTCTCTCTCTCTCTCTCTCTCTCAAATAAATTTAAAAAAATAAAAAATTTAAAAAACATAAAAACATAAAAAAAGAAAAATAAATACAATATAAAGATGATTAATACATTTTAAAACGTGACTTAAGATACACTAATCCTTGGAGAAAGAAGCAAATTGTAGAACAGTCCATACATTACAATCTCATTAATTATTTTTTATAACATTTAAAAATGCATGGATTAAATCCAAAAAAATACATAGTTAATAGTGGTTATTTCAGGGAATGAATGTCAGATTATGGGGGATCTTTCCCTACATATGAAATACATTTTTGGTGTTTTGGGGTTTTAATTTATTCTTTTAGAATCTTTACTACCAACATGGATGGGGTGTAAACTCCCAACCCCGAGATCAGGAGTTACATGCTTTTCTGACTGAGCTAGCCTGGTACTCCTGAAATACATTTTGTATTGTGTATTTTAGTGTTGTAGTCAGGAAAAAAAGGAGACTAAAATATGGCATGAGTTCAAATAAACAGCGAAAGTAATCAATATGAGCATTTTAAGCTAGATTTGGAATGTTATTTTAAGTCCAAATACTCTCTCCCTGAGATTAACTGGGTAAGTGTGATGACAGTTATCTGGATTTGCAGCTACTTAAACAAAGATTATGACTCCAAGTCGATCTAGAGAGGTATCTAACGTGACACGCTAAAAACTCAGCTCTCAAGTCTGTCCTAGTGCGAACACAGAGCATGCTTACTGAAGGTGTTGATTAGCTGGGAAGGATTAGTTGGGGAAATCAATTATAAAATAACTAAATGTCGGTAGTTGGGACCACTTTCAGGTACAATTCTGCAATGTTACTATTTGCTCCTACCTCCCCTCTGCTGTGTTTACGTGTTCTTTTTTTACAATAAAAATTGTATTTATGAAACCTATGCTGAAAACTGTAAGTTGAAATGAAATAATAAAACAATCATCCATATCATGCTATAACTATAGTTATACATACTTCTACTTAAAATTAAAGGCCTGTAAATATAGCCAATGCCTGAAAGGAAATACAGAAAATTAAAAATTATTTATATGGGTGTTGGGATTGTAGGTTCTTATTTTTACCTTATAAAAAGCATTTATGGATATGTTTGTGCAGCAAATAAGAAACAAGGGAATTATTACACTTACTACACGGAGGTCTTCAATGCGTTTTTCAAGAAGGACAGGCAGACCCTCTGGGAGTGTGGGCACCACCTTGGGCATAACCTGAGAGGCACAGGCTGGCTGGGTGGTGTTTCCGTTCTCTCCCCCTGACTCAGAGAGGGGGCTACCATCAGAAGCAGCATCCAGTAATCTGTCAAAGTCAAAATCATCTAGCATCTCGAGGGCATTTTCAGCTTCCTGAAACAGTTCATGTTCATTTGTGCCAACAAAAATGGGGAGGTCCGGATCAGCACTGTTCAGATTTAAGTCCGAGACATCGTTTCCCAATGCTACAGCAGCGGAGGGGGTTTTGTTCAGAGACGAGGTCGTTAAGTTCATTGGGACTTTGGGGTTAGGCTCCTTCTTTAATGCATCCTTCTCTTTCTGAAATTTTCGAATCATGGCAGCTAGAGAAAGAGAATCTTTATAACGTTTCTTCTTTTTTTCAGACTTGTGTGAATTTAGAGCCACAACTCTGTGAAGAAAAAAGGAATCAGTTAGGCTATGTAGGATTTTAAAGTTTAAAGCCCGTGTAAATAAGCAGGCACAGATAATCAAAACGGTCATTTATTTGATAGGTGGGAAAGCAAATTTCTTCTTATACTATCCTTTTACAACAGCACCCTCATCATCATCTGGACTCACTCGGGAAAGGTCAAAAAATAAATGGCCATCAGAGTGAAGAAATCAAAAGCACAAAAGTCAACAGAAAGAAATAAAACTGAAGGTAACTCAGGATTATTAAAGTCTATGAATTCAAACTTACTAGTTTTTTTGGAATGTTCACATTTTTTAGCACATCTATAAAGTAGTCACCTAAAGAACTAACCAAGTAGAGAAATACACCTATGAGGTGCATGGGTGGCTCAGCTGGTTGAGTGTCTGACTCTTTATTTCAGCTCAGGTCATGATCTCACGGTCACGGGATCAAGCCCTGAGTCGGGCTCTGTGCTGGGCAGGGAGCCTGCTTAAGATGCGCTCCCTCCCTCTCCCTCTGCTCCTCCCCTGCTTGTGTGCGAGTATGTGCACATGCACACATGCACAAGCTTGAAAGCAGGCAGGCAGGCAGGCAGGCGCTTGTGAAAACAGAGTTGCCTTATAAACAGAGACGCTCACACAGCACACCTTCACACTGTTCCCCAGGTGCGTTGTGCTACAAAGTGCCAAAGAAATGTAGAGTCTTTCCAGAACCTATTCTGCCACTACCTTCTGATCATTTTCACTTTCCGTTCTAGGAACAGCCATGTGAGACAATCACATATGTGTGATTTTCTATGACAACTTTCTCCCTATAAGAACCACAGGGAAAAGGTGTCTCAGTGTAGTTAACAGTTTCTCTAGAAATCTTTTCTACATTCTACGGCATACACGCTTCTAGGTGCACTACAGAATCAAAAAAATATCACTGTGCCTTGAAGGCAGGCCCGTCCTCTACTGTAATAAACTCCAAAACCAGAATAATGCTTGGTATACAATAGGCACTTAATAAGTGTGTGCTGCATGAATTAGCTACAAATTTGAGAAAACGACAAATTCAATAAAAGGCATTATAGACTTTGTTCCCACAGAAGTTTGCCTATAAATAATGAGCATTTAAAACATGCATTAGTAACATATATGTTTTCTCTTAATTATTTAATGACTCAAAGTTCACTAAAATCACATGCTTCGGAGAGGATAAATGCCTCCCTACATCAAGTTTTTGAATACTGATATCCCAAAGCTCAGATGCCCCTCCCCTGGTGACGATGGGAAGAAAATCCAGCCTGTCACAGTTTCTGTCCCTTGGTTCTCCAAAAAAAAAAAAAAAAAAAAAAAAAACCCAAAACAAACCACTGGTAACTTTATGAATGCATGGTACAAACATTTCATTCTTAAGACTTCAGTCTTTTGAGAAATTCTACTTGATATTTGGTAAAAAATTATAATGACCAAAATACTTAATGAACCAATTTGTAAATCTGACCCATAACACCATGAATCTCTAAGATGACAAAGCCTTCTACTTTTTAATAAATACTTAACACTTAGTACATATTAATATTATTAAAATGTAAGTTAACAGTTCTTGATACATTTAAATTTAGTATTAAATTAGACCCAGCCAAGCTGAGTTAATTAATGCTAAATAGATCTTTCTGAAAAGGCAGCTAGTAACGCTAGTCCCCTTGGGATGTTTAATTTTACCTACCCCAGTTGTTTGGGGACTTTTTTCCTTGGTTTCTTCTCCTTTTCCCCTTCCTCTTTCCTCTTCCGCTTCTTCATCTCAATATCATCTTCTTTCATTTTGGGAATCTGCAAATGATAAAAGAAAGTATCACTTAACAGAGTATCGGTGCTTTACCCTCTGATGTTTAGCAATCTAGCATCCACGGCAGTGTTTTTCCTCAAAGCTCAGTATGCATAAGAAGTGCTTGTTAAAAATGCAGACTCTTGGGGTCTATGAGTACTACCTGTTTTATTTTTGTTTTTGAGCACTGCCTGGTTTAAAAAAACTTTTTTTAATCTTTATGTATTTTTGAGAGAGAGAGAGTGCAAGCAGGGGAGGGATACAGAGAGAGGGAAGCACAAAAACCAAAGGAGGCCCCCCGCCCTGAATTGCCAGCACAGAGCCCAAGTGGGGCTCAAACTCACAAGCTTGTGAGGTCATGACCTGAGCTGAAGTGGGACACTTAACCAACGGAGCCACCCAGGCGCCCCACACTGCCTAGTTTTTAACAAACATTCTGGCAATTCTGATATAAGTCAGTCTTTGGATCGCACTTCAAGAAACACCTCAGGACACTCTATTCTAAAACTATATATATATTATATAGAATTAAGCCCTCTCAGGAAACCTAATGTCTATACCAAGTCTTGACTTATCCTAGAAACATATCCTTATCCCCAAAACAGTAGATTATTAGACCACATATGGAAAGAGAGGTCTTAAAAGAAAATACAACTCTACTATGATGTAAATATCAATTTCCCTGTATCTATATAGTTTTACTTTAAAGCAGGTAAATAAGTTCAGATGCATTAAACAATGGTTAGCATTTTTCTTTTCCTTATATTTACAAGTAAATTCAAAAGGTATACCATATTAACTGAACAGTCATTACTGCTGCAGTGTTGGATAAACTCACTTTGGGTGGCTTGTGCTTTTGGTTGTCTGTGATATCGTCTTCTTCAGTATCTGAAGCTTGGCGGAACTGCAGAGTGCCAGTGTTGATGTAAAAGCCTCCGTATTTTGTTGTTAGAGAAGCAGGAACTAATTCGTCATACTATATTTAAAATAAAATGTTTCAGATATATCCCATTATTAATTCTACAATATATCAAAGGAATTCAATCACTATGTCAGCATCCTTCCTTAAATCCTAACTACAAAACTGACTGTAATGAAGATGTTTGTGGAGTAAATTTAGAAAAAGTTAATATCTAGGATAAAAATGAGCCCAAAGTACTCAGTATATAAAGAAAGGAAACTCTGGAATAATGAAGCAAATTCTAAGTATATCTATCATCTGCTGAGAAAAACTTAAGGATCACTCCTACTATTTTTAATGACAAATGATTTTTCTTTCTAAATCTTTATTTTAAGTGACCTCTTATCCCCAACGTGGGGCTCGAACTCGCTACCCAGAGATCAAGAGTTGTCGTACGCTCAGGGCACCGGGGTGGCTCAGTTGATTAAGCGTCTGACTTCGGCACAGGTCATGATCTTGTAGTCTGTGGGTTTAAGCTCCACATCAGGCTCTGTGTTGACAGTTTGGAGCCTGGAGCCTGCTTTGGATTCTGTGTCTCCCTCTCTGTCCCTCCCCACTCACACTCTCTCTCTCTCTCGCAAAAATAAATAAACATTTGAAAGAAATTTTTTAAAAAGTCATATGCTCTACCGACTGAGCCAGCCAGATGCCCCAAAGACAAATGATTCTGATGACAAATTGAAACAAGTTAAAACAGATGATTAAATGTCCAGAAAAGGAAAAAATTTGATTTTTTTCTACCATATCAGTATATAATTTTATTTGTAAGATTATAAAGAATAACAAAGTTATTTCTTCCATCTTAGCTCTAAGCTTTTTAAAAAAAATTTTAATGTTTTATTTTATTTTTGAGAGAAAGAGTCAGAGCATGAGCAGGGGAGGGGACAGAGAGAGAGGGAGACACAGAATCTGAAGCAGGCTCCAGGCTCTGAGCTGTCAGCACAGAGCCAGACATGGGGCTTGAACTCATGAACCATGAGCCAAAGTCAGATGCTTAACCGACTGAGCCATCCAGGCACCCTACTCTAAGCTTTTATATTCACAAGTAAATTCAAAAGAAAATCGAAGTGTTTAAAACAAAAAATAGCTTATGTGTTTAAAAAGGCAACAGAAAAATAATTGCCCAGTTCAGGAAACTTACACCATAATGAGCCAAGTACTTAGCCTGGATCAAGAGAGGCAAATTGTCTAAATTAGATTGAAAGTCTGACCTAAAATAACACTTAAGCTGATGTCCTCTAAGCTTGGATTTTTTTAAGTTTATCATTTCTCACCTGATAATATGGACAAAAGCAAACATTAAATGAAGGTCAATCCTGACCAAATGATGGCGTTCACAGTGGTTGAGAAAAAAGGAACTACTTATCTAATAGAAGCAAGATACCTGCTACATGAGGTCCCCAGAGCTCTACTTTATAAGCTCTTCATATTTATATTTTTAAGAAAGGCAGATTTTAGGCAGATCCTTTGCCATGGACAAGGAATACAGACAATGTACTAGTTACTGTAAGAATATTAAAGCTACATGCAAGAGTTTTGCTTTTAACCTGCATCCTTTTAAACAGTAAATAGAGAAAGAATTTCCAGTTTAATCATACTGAGTCAAAAAAAGGAACAAATTCTTTCCTGTTGCTTCACTTGAGGGGCTACTATAAAGACCTACGGGTTAGACCTTCAGAAAGGGTCCAGTACTATCTGTAAGCAAAGGAGTGAAGAATAAGAATTAAAAGTGAAATGACTTTGTAGTAATTACTTTGGAAATATGTAATTGTGACCAACATATCTGTACTTTTTCTTACACTGCTTTATAATTTACAAATGCTTCTTCATATAAATTAAATCACTTGGTCCTCCTGATACCTCTGTGATGCAAAAAAAGACATTTTATAAGTGAAAACCAAGTTTAGAGAGGGTAAGAACCCGCAGAAATTTTAGAAGCCTATGGTAGAGACCCTGGTTGTATCCCGAACTACCCACTTCGTCACGCAGCTTCTCTGGTGGGAAACACATTCATCGCCACGTTACCGAGCACCGTGGGGGTGTCCACCGTCGGTGTGCGGCAGAGTTTACCAAGCTCTCCCTATCGGAACACACCCCAGGAGAACAAGCTCTCCGTGCATATTTAGTTGAGCTGTCCGAGTAGAATGTGTTACCAGGTAATGAAACGCTGAACTTGAGAATCAGAAGGCCTGGATTTATTAGATCCTTTGCCAATGACTAGCGCTTGTGACCCAGAGGAAACCACTAAACATGGATCCCTTGGGGTTGCCTAACAGTGACAACATCACGTACGTCACAAAGTTCTAGTGAAATTTAAAAGAGACAAACTAAATAAAAGTGTTATTCATGCCTCGTATTATTATTTATTAATAAGTGAAGAAAAACATTTTCTCTCAGACTTTACAAAATGTGGCAGCATAAGTGAGACTAAAAATAATCTTTAAAAACATTTATTTTCAGGTATTTATAATAAATAAGAGGTACATGATTCTGAAAATTAATTAGAACCAGATTATTTTCACTACAAATAATTACAAACAGTGAAAGCTTACAATCAACGAAAAGAACAGAAAATCGTTTGGTTGGATAATAATTGTCTTATGTCTGAATTATCCCATAAAAAGAACCCAATAATCTGTTAAGAATAACAATACAAAATTATTTTGCAAGTCATAAACAACCTAGAGTCTAGTTCAATTTCCTCTTACTAAACAGGAACCTACCTTGTCCTCTAACTGTTAGCAACTAATTATATATTTTTGTACAACTTATACATACAAAACTTACCCTTATTTATTAAGGCAGTACTTTTCAAATTTTCTTCACCACAAGCCAAGTGGGAAATACATCACACATCAAATCCCAGTGCGTGCACACACACACATACACATAAAAAACTCGTGTAATATACTTTGATTTACTATGATAGCTCTTATTCTATTCTACTTCATTTTTGTTAAGAGTGCTGGCCATATTCTCTAAACTGATAAGTAATCCAATTATAGGTTGCAAGTCAGTCTGAAAAACACCTTATTCAAATAGTCTGACTGTAGCAGGGAAAACTGAGCAATGCTAGAAGATTTGCTTAGAAATCTTTAGAAACCGAGCCGAGTCTAGAATCTAGGAATTTTGACTTGTATTTCAAATCAAGATCAAGACTCTTTTAAAAATGTCCCATGCCCAAAACTACCAAAAGGTTTGTCAACCTTTCTCGTAAGAAGAAGGCTTTTCTACTCCAAAGGGCATTGTCAATATTTATTCCTATAGACCAGGCTGCCTGGTATGGTAAACCGGTTTATGTTAGGACACTGAAAAAACTCAGGGTATCCAGCATGCCTCCTGCTGGAAGTTCTGTCATCCTCCTGCCACTATAGGCCTTGTCATCATCTATACGACCAAGCACTGTAATGACAGGAAGAAGAAATACTAATTTGTGGGTAGTACTACGATGATTACCGTGGTGTCACTTTCTGCGTATTCTAAGTAATCACTGCACAGTGCAGAGGATACCGTAAGCCCAGGGTTTCTTTAGATTTCTCTAGTTCACTGAGAAGAACATAAGAACACATACCTTACCTACCCCCAAACACAATATGCCTTCATTCATTTGCTATGTGATCAATAGATTGCTAGAGTCCTTAAATGCTCTCCTAAATACCTCTTCATTTTATAAAAGAAAGAGGATTCCAGGGGGAAAAGCTGTAAGGCTTGAAACAAAACAGATGGGGGATAAAGGCTGGCACTCAATCACCATCACTGTAGTAAGGGTTGGCAGCAGTGAAAAAATGAAGAACATTTTAAAGATGTCTGCCAGATTAACTTCAATCCAGCAGCTCCCATCTTCAAGTTCATATGGTTCTTATCTGGAAGCCATTTGAAATTACCCCTGCCCAAGTCTGGGAATATCGATACAAATCCAAGATGTAAATACCCTTAATGAATAAATCCCACTGCTAGAAATTTATCCTATACATACATTTGCACTCTCTAATTATCTTACATAGTTACTCAAGTACACAAAGATAAACGTACACAGATACTCAGCTGTTCCTAAGCACAAAGTGGAAACAATTTAGATGGACGTCAATAGGGGATTAGTTAGTAAAAACAAATACTGAACTATTTTAGTAACTTTATCCTTGACTTCTATTCCAAACAAAGAATTGCTGCTATATTAAAGATACATTACTCACAGCCTCTGAGTTATCAATAAATGGATCTGTCTCATCATAGCCAAAGCCTATATCAATTAAATCTTGTAGCCGATCCTTCCGGTGTTTACGGGGTTTCCCACCCTGCAAAGAACAGATATGTTAGACTGATATCAGTACTCATGCCATTTCCATAAACTTAAAAAATACTTGTCAGAAGAATTCTAAATAATTTCTGTAGGTAATTCTCCTTCCAAGAGGTTGAACTGAAATCCCTCAATACTTTGAATATAAGTTGTGCTCAGGGACTTGTTCCCAAAGAATAGAGTATGAAAGTGAGAGAACAAATTAACTTTATAGTGAAAACCTGGCCATGATGACCAACATGGTAAGTCATGCTGATAGCATATACCCTTGATCTGATATAAAAATGGCACCTTTGTGGTCTTCTCTCAAAAGCCTGTAATCCCAGCTATAGGTTAATCATGAGAAAAACATCAAACAAAATAACCATGAGAAAAACATCAGGCAAACTAAACTGAGGGACATTCTACAAATAATTGACCAGTATTCCTCAGAGCTAAGAAGATAAAACAAGGGAAAATCTGAAAAACTGTCAGAGTTTAGATAAGTCTAAGGAGATGTAATGACTAAATGTGATGCAGTATCCTGGATGGGATCCCAGTGCCTAAAAAAGGGCACTAGGGGAAAACTAGTCAAAATCTGAATAAAATGTGGAGCTTAATTAATAGTAATATAGCAAAGTTGGTTTGTTAGTTGTAACAAATCTAGGGTACAGATATCATCGATTGTAATATGTCATAGGAAAGAGTGGATGAGAACTATATGGGAAGCCTCTGTATTATCTTTGCAACTTTTCTGTAAATCCAGACTATTCTCAGAAGTATTTTTTTTAAACATCACAAGATTATACACATTGGACATACAGTAAAATGAAACACGAGTGCATGCAAAAACTGTCGAGTGTGAATAAGGACTGCAGTCTAGATTATTGTATTGCGCCAGTGTCAATCTTCTCGTCTTGGTTACTACGGTTACGTAAGATAGCACCACTGGAAGAAACTGGGCCATTGGTACAAGAAAACTCTCGGTGCTGTGTGTACAACTTTCTGTGAGTCTACAATCTCTTTAAATAAGAAGTGCTTTAGGGGCACCTGGCTGGCTCAGTCAGTAGAGTGATGACTCCTGTTTGGGTTTTCTTTGTTGTTTAATTTCAGAGAGAGAGGGACAGAGGATCTGAAGCGAGTTCTTTGCTGACAGCAGTGAGCCAGGTGTGGGGCTTTAACTCAAGAACTGTGAGATCATGACCTGAGCCCAAGTTGGTTGCGCAACCAGCTGAGCCACCCAGGAGCCCAGAGCATGTGGCTCTTGATCTCTGGGTTGTGAGTTCGAGCCCCACATTAGGTACAGAGATTACATAAATGACCAAGTTTAAAAAATAAATGAAAACAAAAACAACTTTCTTTTCTTAAAAGAAAACAAAGTTGTTTAAAAAGTAAAACAAAAGAAAATACAAAGAACCAGTTAGCATACATTCCATTATTCATGTCATAGTTTCAGGAGACTTTTAACTGGTTGATTACAGTTATAAAGAACACATTCTACACCAGGTATAAATGGTACATATATGCTAAATGGTATAAACTTTTTTAAAGGAGTTTAAGTGGACAGGAAACCTAGTATTATTGTGGCACTACTAAAACAGTGTTTAGTCTCCAAGACTCATTTTTTAAAAATAATAGTTTATTACCAAGACTCATTTTAGATATTCAACCATCCTCACTCAAATTTAACTACGGTTTCTAAGTATCATCCTCACACCTCTGTGATCGCTGACTTTTTTGGTGAAGTGGGCCATGGGCGAGGAGATGCTCAGAAAGAGGAGAGAAATCAGTAAGTGGTAAGGATTCTGCCTCACATGCCACCACTGAGCCAGAGCAAGTCCAGCAGAAAGCATGGGATCCAAGATGTAAATCTCTTATTCAGTTTCAATTCTCAGTGAATAGCTCTCAATGGAAATTGTGATTCTAATGGTGAAAGATGGGTAAGTTTTGTGCAACATTGCTTTTGAATGAAAGCAAACTGCTCTATCTTATTTCCATGCAAAGAAATAATCTATTTCAGTGATTCAGGGAAAACATGGTTATGCCGGACTTCATGAGAAGTCACCAACGTGAGTAAGTAATTTGTAAAAGTTATTCTGATTAGATGTTATATCTGTATTACACACGGATGTTTAAAAACCTAACCCCCAGAAGCTATAACTTCAATATATCCTCTTCAGTGGATAAAACAGCACTATTACTCTACCACCACCACTAAGAAAGTCAATTTGGTATGAGATAAAGTAGCAGTTCCCATATTTTTAGATTTTACAAGTTAGGTAAATTTTATTTATTTATTTATTTTTTTAATGTTTATTTTTATTTTTGAGAGAGAGACAGAGCACGAGCAGGGGAGGAGCAGAGAAGAGAGGCAGACACAAAATCTGAAGTAGGCTTCAGGCTCTGAGATGTCAGCAGAGAGCCCAACACAGGGTTCAAACCCACAAACCATCAGATCATGACCTGAGTCAAAGTCAGACGCTTAACTGACTGAGTGACCCAGGCACCCCAAGTTAGCTACATTTTAAAGACAATGTTGGGGAATGTAAACTGGTGCAGCTGCTCTGGAAAACAGTGTAGAGGTCCCTCAAAAAACTATCAATAGAACTCCTCTATGACCCAGCAATAGCACTGCTAGGGATTTACCCAAGAGATACAGAAGTGCTGATGCATATTGGCACATGTACCCCACTGTTCATAGCAGCACTTTCTACAATAGCCAAATCATGGAAAGAGCCTAAATGTCCATCACCTGATGAGTGGATCAAGAAGATGTGATATATACACAATGGAGTCCTACATGGCAATGAGAAAGAATGAAATATGGCCATTTGTAGGAAAGTGGATGGACCTCGAGAGTGTCATGCTAAGCGAAATAAGACAGGCAGAGAAGGACAGATACCATATGTTTGCACTCATAGGTCTAACAGGAGAACAGGAGAAACCTAACAGAGGACCGGGGAAGGGGAAGAGGGAAAGAGAGTTGGGGAGAGAGAGGGACGCAAAACTTGAGAGACTACTGAATACTGAAAACGAACTGAGGGTTGAAGGGGAAGGGAGAGCGGGGAAAAAAGGTGGTGGTGACGGAGGAGGCCACTTGTGAGGAAGAGCACTGGGTGTTGTATGGAAACCAATCTGACAATAAACTATTTAAAAAAAAAATAAACATTAAAACAACAACACCACCAAAAAAACAATTTTGAAGACCAACACAAGGTGGCAACCTTTTTCTTTCTTTCTTTCTGCTAAATAAAGTCATTAAAGGGTATAATTGCAGAACAGTCTTTTTCAAGAAATACTATTTGGCAACATTAAGTATAGAGATACACACATTAACATATACATAAACACATACACACACACAGAGCACGTGTGCACTTATATGCAACACACATAATAAATTGTTCTTATTTTTTTCCATTTGCCAGGTCTGCAAACTGGAACCCTTACAACTAATTTATAGAACTAGAGTTAGAATCAGAAGTCAAAAAAAAAAAAAGGAAAAAGAAAAAAAAAACAGAAGTCAGGGAGATATGGTGAGAAAAAGTCACATACACGCAAGTTAAGTATGAGAGACTGTTTCACCCAAAAAGCAGAGAGAGCTCTAAAAAGAATATAAAAACTCAGAGATACATGAACACTAACATAAAAATGTATTAGTATACAAAAACAAATGAAGAATACTAACCTTATTACATATTAAACATATTTAAAGTTACGGGAGTTAACAACATAATAAAGGTCATATATGATAAACCCACAACTAACATCATACTCAATGGGGGAAATATGGAGAGCTTTTCCCCTAAAGTCAGGAATAAGACAAGGAAATCCACTCTCACCCCTGTTATTCAACATAGTACTGGAAGTCCTAGCCACAGCAATCAGACAAGAAAACGGAATAAAAGGCATCCAAATTGGTAAGGAAGAAGTAAAACTTTCACTATCTGCAGATGGCATGATACCAAATATAGAAAACCCTAAAGACTCCACCAAAAAACTACTAGAACTGATAAACAAATTCAGTAAGGTCTCAGGATATGAAATCAATTTACAGAAATCCATTATATTTCTATACACCAATAATGAAGCAACATGAAGAGAAATTAAGAAAACAATCTCATTTACAACTGCATCAAAAATAATAAAATACCGGAGAATAAACTACCTAAAGTAGTGAAAGACCTGTCCTCTGGAAACTATAAAACACTGATGAAAGAAACTGAAGATGACACAAATGGAAAGATACGTCATGCTCACGGACTGGAAGAACAAATGTTGTTAAAATGTCCATACCACCCAAAGCAATCTGCAGATTTAATACAATCCCTATCAAAATACCAAAAGCATGTTTCACAGAACTAGAGCAAACCCTAAAATTTGTATGGAACCATAAAAGACTCCAAAAGGGTGGAACAATCTTGAAAAAGAAGAACAAAGCTGGAGGTATCACAGTCCTAGATTTCCAGGTATACTACAAAGCTGTACTGATCACAACAGTTTGGTACTAGCACAAAAACAGACATACAGATTGATGGGACAGGATCGAAAGCCCTAGAAAAAACCCACAATTATATGACCAATAATCTTCAACAAAGGAGGCAAGAATATGCAATGGAAAAAAATATCTTCAACAAACGGAACTGGCAAAACCGGACAGCAATATGCAAAAGAAAAAACCAGATGACTTTATTTTAAAAATTTTTTTCTTTTTACATTTATTTATTATTAAGAGAGAGAGACAAAGCGTGAATGCAGTAGGGACAGAGAGAGGAGACACAGAGTCCAAAGCAAGCTCCAGGCTCTGAGCAAGCTGTCAGCACAGAGCCTGACTCTGTGCTCTGAGCAAGCTGTCAGCAGGGCTCAATCTCATGAACTGTGAGATTATGACCTGAGCTGAAGTTGGTTGCTCAACTGACTGAGCCACTTGGGCACCTTCCTAAACCACTTTCTTACATCATACACAAAAATAAACTCAAAATGGATTAAAGACCTAAATGTGACACCTGAAACCTTAAAATCCTAGAAGAGAGCACAGGCAGTAGGTCTCTGAATTGGCCATGGCAGCATTTTTCTAGATCTGTCTCGTGAGGCAAGGGCAACAAAAGCAACAAAAAACTACTGGGACTACATCAAAATTAAAAGCTTCTGCACAGCCAAGGAAACAAGCAACAAAACAAAAACAACATACTGAATGGGAGAAGATGCTTGCAAATACCTATCCAGTAAGGGTTTAGTACCCAAATTGTATAAAGAGCTTATACAAATCAACATCAAAAATAAATAAGTAAATAAAAACAATAACCCAATTAAAAAATAGGCAGATGATGCAGGGCTCAAATTCATGAGCTGTGAGATCATTACCTGACACAAAATCCACAGTCGTTGGATGCTTAACTGACTAACCACCCAGATGCCCTCAGGAAGAGTTTAAATTTAAGTAGGGAAAGTCCTGTCCTGACTAAACGTGAAACAAGATAATCTACTCAACAAATTAACTGAGTACCTACCAAGTGCCAGCCTCCATAGATTTTATAGTATTGTAGACAGGAGAACGATTAAACAAATAATTACAGCAGTGACAGATAGAAAAGAGAATATAGGTGGTACAAGACTTTCCTAACAGAGGTCTTAATCAAGGTTTCCTTAGATATTTAGGCCCAGACAACATGAGTGGAAGCCGCCGAAAGGATTAGTTAGAACAGGGAAGCGACCAGACAGCGTTAGTGCTGAACAAAATCACTCCTGTTCTGGTGGGGAATGAACAAAGATAGGGAGATGCCTTAGGAAGGGGGAAAAAACGCAGAGATTTGCAAGAAAGTCCTAAGTTACTGGGGACATAAAATATATATTTAAGCAGCAACCTCGATGATGATGACGACGACGAAGACGCTGAAGACAGCTACCACTCACTGAGTGCCAACTTTGCATTAGCACCTGTTCTAAGCGTAGCCATCTATTATTTCATATTTCACAAACGGGAAAAGCTACAGCTTGGAAAGGGCAAATAACTTGTCTAAGATCACACAGAAAGTAACTGAGCCAATCTTCAAACTCATGATTATCTGACTCCAAAGTGCCAGAGTTCTAGAAGTTTTAGAATCTCTGGGATCATTTTCTTACATGGAGACACCTTAAACCCAGTCCCAGAAACTGAAACCAGTGTCCTCACTGTCTGTCATCTCCAAATTAGCTTCTCCCACTTGACACTCCCATTTTATTCATTCTATTTTTCTGCCTTAAAGCTTCACCGTTAGCAAAAATTTAAAAGACTGATGATACCAAATGTTAACAAGGACGTGGAGCTACTAAAACTCTCCTACATGGCTGATGCAAAATGAAGAGCCATTCTGAAAAATAGTTGATAGTTTCTTATAACGTTAAAGGTACACTTCCCATGTGACCTAACAATCCCACTCTTATTATTTACTCAAGAAATATGGAAACATATGTTCACCCAAAGAGCTGCATGCTAATGTTCTGAACACCTTTATTCACAGCCGCCAAACACTATGGGTTACTATGCAGCAATACAAGAGAAAGAACTGCTGATAGCATGCACCACATGGATGAATTTCAAAAGCATCACACTAAGTGAAAGGAGCCATACACAAAAGACTCAGATTCCCATTTACATGAAACTCTAGAAACCACAAAATAAAAACAAGTAAAAAACCTATACTGACACAAAGTAGGTCTGAGAATGCCAGGGCCTAGGACTGAAGGGAGAGGATATTTGTAGAGAGGTTAAGAGGTAACTTTCTGGGTTCCGGGGAGATGAAACTGTTCTATGTCAGGATCACGGTAGTGGTTACACGACTGTGTGTGTGAAAACCACCAAATTGCACAATTTAAATGAAGGAATTATCTGTACGTATCTTTCAGAAGTGCTGATTTTTAGAACCCTTCATTATTATTTCTACTTCAATTCTCTCCCCACAAACCTTTGTTCACATGATTTTTCACATCTACAACTTCCTTTCTATTCCACCTGCCATGGCTATAAAGTCAGCCACTATTTTTCACTTAAATGTAGTGAATGCCTTAATTAGCCTCTCTTCCCTCATTTATCCTAAATTATCCTGCATAACATCGTCCAATTAATATTTCTAAAATACCATTTCATATCATTCCTCTGCTCAAAATGCTTCAGAATCATCCTATTATAAAACAAATCCAAAACCCTTAATAAGGCATTAAATGCATTTAAACTACCTTTCCAACTTTTTCTTAAAACTTTCCAACTTAAACACTTTGATTTATTCAATCGATCTATCCACTCTCCTCCTAAACACACTGAAGCTTATTTCTTCTGCCTTCCCCTTATTGGGAATAACCTCTTACTCTTCTCTGAATAACCCCTCCCCTCCCCGCTAATAAGTCTTAAACCTCTCCTCCTTGATGCTTTCTACTTAAAATCAAAATGATCTTTTTCTACTCTCCTAACATTTTTTTTTATCCAGGCACAGCTAGCTGCCTATAAGATTTATGTAGGGAAAACTAAAACAACAAATAGGTTCTGTTGGAACAGGCACAATCACACATAACTTCTGCATAACTCGTACAATAACTTCTGCAAAACTAGAGGGTTTTAGGAGCATTTTAGTCTAATCAAGCTGATCAGTAGTTACCACAGGAAGGTATAACTGTTATAACCTGTACAACGGATATATAAGTATAAGGTCTTCACCAAGCATCCTATCAACAGCATCATAAGAATAATAAAGGTATAAATTACATATACTATGACATCCATTCAATGCTAATGGCCACTTAAAAATTTTTTTTAATGTTTATTTATTTTTGAGACAGAGAGACAGAATATGAGCCGGGGGGGGGGAAGGGGGCGGCGGGCAGAGGGAGAGGGAGACACAGGATCTGAAGACAGGCTCCAGTTTCTGAGCTGTCAGCACAGAGTCCGATGTGGGGCTCAAACCCACGAATCATAAGACAGCGAACTGAGCCGAAGTTGGACACTTAACTGACTGAGCCACGCAGGCGTCCCACTAACAGCCATCTTAAAACCACATGGTAGAGAAATATTTAATAGTATAGAAGGCAACAAAAGCAGTTTACCAAATGCTATGTATAGTTCAGGCTAGTCATAGAAAAGATAATATCCACTAAGCATTTGAAAGTGTTCAGCCTAAACTGGTAATTGTGGAGATGACATTAAAATAACAAGATTTTGCTTTTTTTTTTTTTTAAACAAGATCTTTTAAAATTCTCAAACAGTAGGATCTCATTTATGAAAAACACAACACAGCAATATATGTCTATAGATATATGTAAAAAACTCAAAGAATCATAACAAGCATAGAACCATGGTTGTTACGATGGGGCGGGGATATAATTGGAGGCAGTGGTGAAAGAAGATTTTGATTTAATATGTATTGTTTGAATTTTTCCCCCTTGGTAGGAACTAGAAAACCTGCTGGATGAATTCTTGAAGAGCTGTTACAGTGTCAAAGTGTTACACTCTGAATTTGCTTTTAACACCAGGAATGTATTCATGTGTTTCTTAGATGATTAAAAATAATTTTCTGAAGTGCAACAGAGTACCTTTCTAAGCATACAAGCATTTCTAAAAGCCTTGAAAGGGCTACACATTCAACTATTAACAGTGGTAACGCTTGGCTGTGGGATTATAGATGATTAGGTGATTTTTACTTTCTTCCCTTTATTTGTATTTCTGTATTCTCTTACAGTGAACAAAATCTTTAAAATATGTAAATGCTTACATAAACACATCTCTAGGACAAGAAATTCAAACAGTGATTATCTCTGGGGAGGGAACTGGTTAGCTGGGAGTCAGGAGGAGGAGGGAGATGTACTTTACATCATATTCCCTTTGTATCTTCTGAGTTTTTGTCAAGTAATGTACTACCTATTCAAGAATTTTCTTTTCTTCATCTGGCCCACCAAATGTTCAGTACCATTTGGGTGTTCACTCCTCATATGGTTACGCTTCGTAGTCCCGCTGCAGGGAGAGCGCTTGGGACAACCTGTATCCGACACCGTCATGCCTAAGTAGCTCTTTCTTAAACCCCTGCCCGACAACCAGGGTTTTTATAGTGTGTCCTCCACCTATCAGCGGCCTTCTGCCAAAGCATTCGCTGTCAGGCACATCCCAGCTCCTTCCCTCATCACAGAGGCCACCCGAGTACAGTGTTCTGGCCTCAAGTTCCTTTTCCTCATCTCCCAGTCATCCTGGAAACACCTGTCCCTTGGCTTGCCGGCTGCGTCCCCTCCTTTCTCTTCTCCACCTCTGGTTCTCCGACTCCCCAGTTATGCTCAAGTCCAGTGATATGCAAACGGTATAAATTGGAACCAAATACTATACAGCTGCCAAAAAGACAATTCACAAATATTAAAATTTTACCTGAAGGAAATCAAGATAGATTGGCAAAGCATTATAGTACAGTCTCTTCCTGACTAGGCCTGTTTTGAACTGGTCTCTTTCCCAGCAGCCTTAGCAAGGATCCTCACTGCAGCAGAATCAAAGTCTTGTTTGATAAACTCTCGGTACCTTTGCAATTGTTAACAATAAATGCATCTTCTAAAAATACAAAACTTAATTTCCAAATTAAAAAACTAATGTTGAGTTTTTGCTACATCTAAAATGAAGAACCTCCTTTAAATCTGTCCCCTTAGGGCACGAGTTTACTATGACTCAGAAGAAAATGACTTACTGAATCATTAGTACCTGTTTAACCTGATAATCAGTATTTCAAGCCAATGCTGTCTGACTACACTATAATACTAAGGTGGAAAACAAACAAACAAAATGTTCTTAGTACAGGACCCCCCCCCCCCCCCGCCGTCACCTCCCTGCCAATTAACTCCAGGTAATAAGAAACCTAATTATTTTTTTAAACTTTTTTTAAATGTTTTATTTATTTTTGATACAGAGAGAGACAGAGCATGAGAGGGGGAGGGGCAGAGAGAGAAGGAGACACAGAACCAGAAGCAGGCTCCAGGCTCTGAGCTAGCTCTCAGCACAGAGCCTGACACGGGGCTCGAACCCACGAACGTGAAATCTGACCTGAGCCGAAGTCGGAGGCTTAACCGACTAAGCCACCCAGGCACCCGAGAAACCTAATTATTAACTAATTCATTGATCATCTACAGAAGACAGAGAAAGCATAGCATGACAGTGAATGCTATAAAACGTCTTTTTTTAAATGTTTATTTCTTTTGAGAGATAAGGGGAGAAAGAAAACACAGAGAGAGAATCCCAAGCAGCCTCCGTACTGCCAGCACAGAGCCTGATGTGGGACTTGAACTTGCAAATTATGAGATCATGGCCTGAGCTGAAATCAAGAGCCAGACACAACCAAGTGAGCCATCCAGGCGCAGTCTCCTGGTCACCAGGCTTCCCTATTTGTCCCAGCCTGGTCACAACCTTATCCTTCTCCACTTCTGTTGATTTCCTTAACCCGTCAATAGAAAAGAGTAGAATTTAAGTCAGTGGAAATACAGCCAAGAGCAGATTTAACAGCACAGATAGAATATACACAGATTTCTTGAATCAGCACTTAGCATATAGGGCCTTCCTTCCAAATACCCTGAAACTGCCCATCCTCAGTTGTTTGAGGGAGTTAGAAGAGAATCTGTTTAGCTCAAAGAGGTCAAGGAATTGAAAAGGCATGTCACGGCAAGTTTTTACAATTGGTAACTGCAACAAAGAAAACTATTATTTAAGAATTCTTCCTTGTCCTATATTTAAGAATCCCCCAACCTCATGCCTGGCGGCTCAGTTGGTTGAGCATCCAACTTTGGCTCAGGTCATGGTCTCACAGTTCATCGATTCGAGCCCAGCATTGGGTTCTGTCCTGACAGCTCAGAGCCTGGAGCCTGTTTCAGATCCTGTGTCTCCATCCCTCTCTGCCCCTCCCCTGCTCACGCTCTCTCTCTCTCTCTCTCTCTCTCCCTCTCTCAAAAGTAAGTAAACACTACAAACAACAACAAAAAAAGAGTCCCTCACCTCACTTTGTTTTAAAAGGTTATTATTGTATGTTTTTATTACATTATGTAGTACCATACTATAGTGGGTCCATAGAACCTAAATACCCTGGTACCTGTGCCTCCCAGGTAGAATTTATGTTGTGGTAGTATGAACAGATTTATCCTAACCGCTTTATCCAAAACCCTACCGTGCTGCTCTTCAGGGACCAGGCCTAATAGAACACCAAAACAGAGGAAAAACAGCCAAGGGAGTTCCAAAGGACGCTCAGGTGTGGATGATCATCAAATAATGTAAGTAAATGACAAGATTCTTAAACCTCCCAGAAAGAGTGCACAAATGTTTTCTAACATCCACTTGTATTCGTCTCATATTTGAGTATACTTTTTAAGTAATTCATAATTATTTTAAGCATAAAAGCATATTTGCTTTTCACTGAATTGAGTAGTATTTACTGGGAAGAAGTCACTCACGGGAAATTATATAGTTAATTCCAAATACTGCCATTCTCTTACTGCATCATTAATACAATAACCAAATTATGGAAGTAACCCACGTGTCCACTGATACATGAATGGATAAAGAAGATATGGGAGATATATATAATGGAATATTACTTGGCCATAAAAATTACATCTTGCCTGCTGGGACAACATGGATCGAACTAGAGAGTATAATGCTAAGGGAAATAAGACAGACATGATTTCACTCAGATGTGGAATTTAAGAAACAAAACAAATGAACAAAGGAAAAAAAGAAGCAAATCCACAAACAAGATTCTTGACGGCAGAGAACAGATGGTTACCAAAGGGGAGAGAGGCAGAAGGATGTGTGAAACAGATGAAGGGGATTAAGAGAACACTTATCAGAGGGCACCAGGTGACACAGTCATTTGAGTGTCTGACTTTCAATTTTGGTTCAGGTCATGATCCCAGGGTCGTGGATTCAAGCCCAGCATTGGGCTCTGCCCACAGACCGCACGTGGAACCGGCTTGGGATTCAGAGGGAGCTCTCTGCCCCTCCCTACTCATGCTCTCTCTCAAAATAAATAAACATAAAAAAATAAATAAATAAAACAGTACACTTATCATGATGAGCACTGAGTAATACATAGAAGTGTTGAATCACTATATTGTATACCTAAAACTAATATAATACTGTAAGTTAACTATACTGGAATTAAAATAATATTTAGGAAAAAAAAAAAGAGGTTGCCACTCTTTAAAACATACCAGGACAAAATCAATTTTAAAAGCTGTATAAAAAAAACAAGACTTTTTTAGAAATATACTTTTTTATTAAAAGCAGCTGTAATTCCATTTGATCAACTGATTTTATTTTTCAACTGCTTTATTTATAAGATTGCTGAGAATTCTTTTATACCATCAAATCTACCTTTATCCTCTCTTCAAAAATAAATATGAAGCTACCAAGGCTCTGAGAGTCCAAAATTACATAGAGTTAAGTATCAAATGTGGTATCAAAATCTATACGGTAAAGTGAGTGAATTTTAAAGTCATAATGTAATTTCAGAAATGCTAATAATTGGCAGAATACATGTCTTCCTACTCAGAGAGTCATTCAGATTCAAATAGCTGAGCAGCTGAGCCCCTGCTAGGCACCAGATATTATGGTAAGCACTTTCATGTAGATTATTGAATTTATATCGAATTCTAGGATACCATGATCTTTCAAGATGGTTAGGGTAAAAGAGTGAGAAAAACCACTGAAAGAAATCCTCCAACCACCACAGGTCACCCTATGCCCTAGAAGGCTACCGCAAACTGCAATCACTGATGTAGGGTGTATACAGCCTCAGGAAAAGCATAGCAATTTAGAAACCATCTAAAAGCTGAGTCAGAAATTCAGGATATTTAGGAAACTAAGACATTTAGCCTAAACATTTGGAGCTTTAAAACTGGGAATGAGGAAAGGAACATAAGCGTCTTTAAACTGTATCCTGCCTGGTTCCTAGAGTAACCAACAAGAAACATTCGGAACCTACCAAGTAGTGCAAGTATCAAAAGTTGGACTTTGCTGTTTAATGAGATCTATGTGCAACACCCAATTTGGTACACTCTAAGTAAAACTAAGGACTGACTGAGCAGTTACATTGCTCTTTTCCCAAGAAAACATGTAGCAACTGATGCTAAACACTCACTGTTACATTACCTAAAAAGTAACAGGACACAGGCAATACAAACAGGACAGAACAGAGGGCAAAAACTATCTGACACAGGGTTCTGTGTTGACAATTTTATATGTCCCATGATTTCTATGACTGCTTTTCAACTACAAAAACTGTTTCCATCCTCTTCCCCTAAGCACCTGCCGAAAGACCAAGGACACACCGTGGGCTCCACAGCCCTCCCTCCTTCTCCCCCAGGCAGCAGGCAGTCAGCTCCACACAGCTGTTCAGCACGCAACAGCTACACATACTCCAGACCACAGGAAGCCCATAAACTTGCCCCTCAGCCCTCCAACACACCACTCAATTCGTCACTAACATTACTTAGAGACCACGCCACCACTCCAGACATCTTATTTTTCCCGTGTCATGGAAACCCCCTGCTCAGTTCTCTGAAACTTCCTGCAGATGCATTCTCCTCTACCATGGAAACGGCTTGCCCTCCCACCTGTACCACCAACCACCCAGCTCACAGAAGACAAGGGGCAGATATGAAAGCTGACACACTGAGAAGTTAAATAAATTAGAAGAAAAGAAATAGTGAAGCAAGTATACCAAAGTCTCCAAATAGGGCTTGAGAGCTGGCTATGCCCCATAGATGTATTGTTTTGTCTAGCAGGAGTTTTTATTAGAAGCCAATATTTAAAAGAAATAATTAGAGGAAAATCCAGACTTCATCGTTCTTTTGAGAAATGCAGAGACCTGACAATCCCAAGTCCAAGTCTCTGCAAAATAAGAAGGGCCGGAGCTGAAAGCAGCTGTCCTCTATTTCAGACAAGCCTCCACCTTTACTGTGCACCTGGCCTGCCTCGCTGGTGGATCAGTGAGCAACTGAATTTGCTACAGGACACTAAAGACACTAAAGGAACTATTAGTAAACTATAAGCAATTAACATCTTCAGTGATTGTTTAACAGTGATCTTTTCTGAGAGCCTAGGACTGCTACGGATCTCCTCCCAGGTCAGTTGGGCCCAATGATTTTCTTAAAGGGTTCCAAATACTTTGTTGTGGTCTTTAAGAAGACCATAATAATTAACCATCTATAAATGGTGACTAAAGGAGCAAAGATAAAGGCCATGTGGAACAGAATGCCTGAACTAACTAAAAGGTCAAAATCAGTGGAGTGGTCAAATAATAGAGGTTAAAAATCCCATACATGTTTATGTTAAAAACAACCTATGACATGTACAATAAAACAGAGCGGTTCTCCACAAGCGTGATGTGTTTAAACAGTGTTTCCTATTTAGATAACACTTGAAATATTTCCAACATTAAAAAAATATATTTTCTCATCTGACGTTGACAAAACCCCTGTGCTATAAATATAAAGTTGGCTAGGCAGATCTTGTTTTCCCCTAACAGATACCAAAGCATAAAAAGCCACAAGCCTTCACTAAGGTCATCTAGTTAATATGGCCAAGACAGAATCAGAATCCAGCCGTGTTAACTCACAAGCCTGTGCTCCTTCCCCTACAATACACTGCTGCTGTTGCCTCTTATCCACTCGGTATCCTATGAGGGCAGAAAAGTTATTCCAGGGATTACAGAGAAATGTGGTTTGACAGGGCACTGGGAGAATTCAGTCAAGGTCTCCAAAATTCCTTCCAGTTTCAAGAAGAGAACTGGCCCTTCTACTCACTCTCAGATTTCCAGAGTCACTCAATTTCACAGTCACCACTTGGTGCTCAATTTGCGTGTCTGTGTCTTGTCTTCCCAGTCATTCCAAAGTTTCTCCAGAAGAAAGCAACTATCATGCCCCTCTGTCTGTCCAATGTAAATCCTCAAATACTTTCTTTATACACAAAATTTAACAAAAAAAGTTCATTTCTCGTTCCAAAAAACAAAGAGCCAGAAGCAACCTTAAGTGATTTTCAGAAATAATGACAAAGACCTCTAAATTATACGAAACAAACAAAAGTAAGAAGGTAGCTAGATTGACGTTTTATAAACCTCCAAATTAAGTCCTCGTTTTGTCACCAAAAAAATCTTTTGTAAGGAAATTTTTTAAAAAAGGAAATTTAACCTTAGTGGGTTAACATTTTGCAATATTTTACATATACTATTTAAGTTCTTTTACTTGAAATATATACATATAACATATGCATAAATACAACTATACATACAGATATCTGAATTTGCTACTCCTCAACACCAAAAAAATCCTGTTTGTTTATTTTTAAATTATTTTTTAATGTTTATGCTTTATTTTTCAGAGAGAAAGTGCGTGAGCAGGGCTGGAGCAGAAAGAGAGGGAGACATGGTATTCAAAGCAGGTTGCAGGCTCTGAGCTGTCAGCACAGAGCCTGACGCAGGGCTCAAACTCAGAGCTGTGAGATCATGACCAGAGAGTCAAAAGTTAGACACTTAACTGACTGAGCCACCCAGGAGCCCCAAATGTTTGCTGTTTAGAAGTGCTCTTTTGTGACGGCCCAGAGCCTGGAGGTGGGTAAAGTATCTTCTCCCATCACTTTTAATCTGATGATTTTCTTAATTATAAGGGTCCAATTAAAAGAACCCAGGTGGGGCACCTGGGTGGCTCAGTCGGTTAAGCCTCCAGCTTCGGCTCAGGTCAGATCTCGTGTTCGTGGGTTCGAGCCCCGCGTCAGGCTCTGTGCTGACAGTTAGCTCAGAGCCTGGAGGCTGCTTCCGGTTCTGTGTCTCCTTCTCTCTCTGCCCCTCCCCCCCATGCTCTGTCTCTCTCTGTATCAAAAATAAATAAAACATTAAAAAAAAAAAAACCATTGTTTAAAAAAAAAAAAGTTTTAAAAGAACCCAGGTGGTCAGTCAGTTGAGTTTCTGACTCTTGATTTTGGTTCAGGTCATGATCCCAGGATGTGGGATCAAGTCCACCATGGAGCCTGCTTAGGATTCTCTCTCTCTCTCTCTCTCTCTCTCTCTCTCTCTCTCTCATGCTCCTTTCCCTTGCTAGTGCTCGTTCTCTCTCTCTCTCAAAAACAAAACAAAACAAAACCAAAAAAAACCCGGAGGGGCACCTGGTTGGCTCAGTCAGTAAAGCATGTGACTCTTGATCTCAGGCTCATGAGTTCAAGTCCCACTCTGGGTGCAGAGATTACTTAAAAATAAAAATCAAGCCATAGTGTGTCAGGATATATAATGAGAAAACTGTATTTTCATTAAAAACTACAGTGTAAGTACCAACTTTTGCTATTTTTTCATTCAAAACACCCACCAGTCCATCCCCAAATTATTATATAATTACAGAGTATAAAGCGAGAAAGAGCTTTGAAAAATCTTCAAAAAAAGCAAAGCGTGGCCCAAAAAGGTTAAGTAACCTCACCAAAGGACAATTTTTAGGTGGCAGAGCATGGCCTACACCCCAACCCCATTCCAAAGTATTCTCATATATTCCCCTCACCTCAAACGGATTCTTCACTAGCACAAGGAGCCAACTAGTGTCAACCAAGATCCTGGCGGCACCTGGGTAACATGAAGGCCAGGGCTGATACCACCTGACCTCCTATCTCTGTGAGACAGTTTTCGGTGCTTACAAGGTTGCCAGAAGTGGTCTTGCTCTTCATGGGTTCTGCTTTAGCAAAGTGCCATGAGGTAAAGCCATAGGGTAAACCTGGGGAGGGGAGAGGACTTTCCTACAGATCCAGTCACTAGGAAACTTGAGGAAAATGTTAAGCGGCTTCACAATTAGGTAACTAGAATTTATTTTTACATTAAAACAAATACCAATCTATTCACGGCACAGAATATAAAACGTACATGAATGTTTAAGGTGAACAAGAGACTTTCAAAGCAATTTCATGCTGCTTCTGATTGGTTCTGAGCCCCGGGGCCTAGAAGCACACACATTCATTCTCTTAAAACTCTAAAGAGGCATGAAGACTGGAGAAGTGAGTGCTACAGCAAGGGAGTTAAAGTGACCTTCTCAATGGCGGTGGAAAGGCAAAGGATCAGAGTTAGACCTGGATATGCAGCTTAGTCCCTGCCCCGGTGTGATCCTGAGCTCAGAGCCTCATTTCCTTCATGTGTAAAATGCGCTCAGCACGACTTAGTACGCAGTTTTATTATATATGTTAAGCAAGGTGCCTGTTTGCCACACAGAGTGCAATAAATGACAACTACTACCACAGCCATCACAAACCTATCAGAGTCTTTGTCAAACCACTTATGTGGATTCAATTCATAACAGCAAGATAAGGTTTGTAGTGGGTACCATGAGCCCTCCCAACCAGTCACAGGAGAAAAAAAAGGTCAATGGGTAAAATGACCTACGTGAAGAGTGTATTATACTCACATATTTCATTTCAAACTTCTTAGCCAACATTTCCACTTCTTGTCTCTCTTGCTGCTCATCATTAAATGGATCTTCTGTGTGAATGGGCTTCCTCTGATTCAAAGAAAATGGGAAAAGAAATAAAAGTATTAGTATTACTTCAACCAGAGTTGAATATATCCTTAAATTTAATAATTGGAGTCAAAAATTCCACATATTAACAAATAAGTTAGAAGCATTACAAGTAGCTAGAAATAAATGTTCATCTGTAGCAACAAAACAAAACACTTGTAGTTTTAATGGATTCTTACACATTCTCAAGTTTTTTGGTGGTGAAGAACTCAGCAATTCAACTTGTTTCTTCCTACAAAATGATCTATGGCCACCCTGTCCAAAATAAAAAGGTCAAATATCCCCCAAGAAAATTAGGTAGAAATGAAAATCCCACTTATAACTCTAGTTTGAGATCTTCCCAACAAAGAGAACTGCTCTGGTGAGGAAGGCTTCTCCGGGGATCACCCGGTTGTTCAGCAGCGCCGCCACTGATTCATCTTCCCTGGGCTGTCACTAGGGACTCTGCAGCCGCTGTATGCAGCCTTCTGCGGAGGCCCGGCATCAGCACCTCTATCTACATCACCTACTTTTGTTTGTTTGTTTAATTTTTCTAATGTTTATGCTGAGAGAGACAGAGTGTAATCAGGGGGAGGGGCAGAGAGAGAGGGAGACACAGAATTCAAAAGCAGACTCCAGGCTCTGAGATGTGAGCATGAAGCCTGACGCGGGGCTCGAACCCACGAACCACGAGATCATGACCTGAGCTGAAGTCAGACACTCAACCAACTGAGCCACCCAGTCACCCCAACATCACGTACTTCTTATCAATGGATATTCATTCAGGGAATACATACTACTTTTAAACAAAGCTAGAAAAGTGAGGCAGCCGCAAGTAGATAACATTACCACCGCTTCCTTCTAGCAGGGGAGAATCAAAGTTTATTATAATTCATGGTTTTAAAAAACCACATAAACAGCTAGGATCTCACATTTACCATCCATTGACCAAAACAAACAAAAAAGATAAATCACATCCTTTACTCAGGTTTACTATTTTAGCAGGCACATTTCATATATATACACAGACACACACACACACACAGACACACACACACACACAGTTTTTCAGTATAAAAAAAGGGAAACAAGGAGCTGCAAATGAATCAAAATTCTACTTGCATCCAATTATGAACAACTGACTAGAAAGTTAATTTTTTTTAAAAGGAAGGCTAAATATTTTTACTGAGGTAGTATCTTCAAGAATTAAAAAAATAAAGTATACAACTGAAATACTGGATACAGATTCAGCTGAACCTGAAGAAAAAAATTCAGAAGGGACAAAGATTTGCACACTTTGGAACACAGATACTTCATCCTGGATATAAAGGCTGAGATATGATCAGTCTAAAAATATGACAGAAAAATGTGAACAGAGTTAATACAAAACAATTCAGCAGACCCAGGGCATAAGAATAAAGGGATGCTCTTAAAGCTTAAAGCAATCTTAGAATCAATTTTTTAAATTATCTATTGTAATAAGTGACATATTTACAGCTTTATCCCAACAGGAGTTACCAGTGGAAAAAATGCATATGACCTGAAAGGAGTAAATAAGCCAGCAGGAAGGGACTGATAATGACATAAGAAATACTAAGTATGCCCAGTATGCCCAGGACGTAGCCTTAACTTGAGCCTAAGCACAGAACGCAACCACCATGACCTGCCATTATGAACTGTTGCTTCATGTCACCGTGACGTCCAAATACTAGGTCTTACTGCTGGTCTGACCCATTTATAAGTGCAATATAAACATACAGACATATACTTTTCAAAAGAATATGCCATTTCATAATATTTTGTGTAGACTTAATAGAGGCATCAAAAAAAATCTCTTATTCTTGAAAGTCTATTAAAATAAATTTAAGAAAACTGACTCACTTTCCTTTCATAGTTAAGAACTAAACCCCTACCCACAATCAGGGCTCTAAGTAAGCTTTATGTTTTTCAGATGAAAAAAGATCTGAAAATCAGTTAATATCAAAATTACCCACTAACCCACAGGCATAAACATTATAATAATGTTGTCCTTGGATGTTAACACCATTTTCAGACATTTCACGTTATCAGAAATATGCAATTTGACAATGGAATACCACAGAATTCTGTTAAAGTATAACCATATTAACAGCATAACCATTTTTTCTTTTTCTTTAAGTTTATTTTATCCATTTTGAGAGAGAGAGAGCGTACACAGGGCGGGGGACAGAAAGGGAGAGAGAAAGAGAGACTCCCACAAGCTCCACCTGTCAGCACCAGCCCAGTGTGCGGCTCAAGCCCCACCAACTGTTGAGATCATGACCCAAGCAGAAATCAAGAGTGGGACGCTTAACCGACTTAGCCACCCAGGAGCCCCTCTTTTCCTTTTTATGCTAAATGTTCAATTAATCACATTCATAAGTGGATGCTCTAGTTAATTGAGTCTCTGGTTTACTGAAAGTTAAACAGAAATTATTTGGAAAGATAGCAATTACTGCCGGAACTGCTAGAACTTATATCAGTTAGCCAGAGAGGGTGGGCACGTTAATCTCTGAGAACAGAACTGCAGTGCCTCAGTCCCCATCCCGAACCACCTCAATCAGGGCTTAGTAGTCGACAGAGATAACAAGGTTAAGGATTTAGTCCTTACCACCTAACAAGGAGAGGTTTTGTTTTTCATAGTTTGCCAACATATGCTCTTTTAATTCTGCTTCGCCTCATTAAAAAAAAGAATTTGCAAAAAATTCTGATTGCATTCGGTTAATCAGGGTTTTACTATTCATTTTGTATTTATGAAGGGAAATGCTTTAAATGCATTCCAATAGAGATGGTATTCACATGTGACACAGATTTATACCTACACCTATTAACTAAACTCGTATTCAATGACAGATGGCGATTTCAAAATTTAGAATCTATTTTTCTTTTAATTTCACACGATGTCTTTTCCTCCCCTTTCTATTCAAACTCTGCTACATAGTAAGTTTTTCAATTACAACTCAGCATGAAAACTATTTTGAGGGGCGCCTGGGTGGCTCAGTCGGTTAAGCGTCAGGCTTCGGCTCAGGTCCTGATCTCACGGTTCGTGGGTTCAAGCCCCACATCAGGCTCTGTGCTGACAGCTAGCTAGAGCCTGGAGCCTGCTTCAGATTCTGTGTCTCCCTCTCTCTCTGACCCTCCCCTGCTCATGTTGTCTCTCCCTGTCTCTCAAAAATAAATTTAAAAACCATTAAAAAAAATTTTTTTAACTATTTTGAAAAGATTTTGAGGGGAAGAAAAACCAAATTTGGGAATCACTATTTTGCAGATCAATTCTATTGGTTTCTTTTTTCTTTTTTTTTTTTGGTTTCTATTACTAGGGTTTCCTTTCATGGAAATATGACAACTTCATTTAAAGAAATGTTTTCTACAATTCCTTTAATAAATACGTCCAGTGGGAGTAATCATAGGTCAATCTGGCAAACCTTGGTTGCAAAGGTGCATTGTATAAACCATGGGTATTTCTGTTCAGAATGCCACAAATTACACATGGCTGAATATACAAGAAAAGTTGACCAATATATTCTTAAATTGATAGCATAAACAGAAAAATTAAACTGAATTATTCATCTTTCTCCTATTACACGAAACTAGTAGTTCTGATATCATCAGGTTAAGAAGGAAGGTAGGAGGTCAAAATTAACATTTTTGGGTCATAATTAGAAGATACATATCTTATTAATTTATCATGGAATGAATATCATAGCATTAAGAGAATCGTAACAAATCCCTATTTCTATTATAACTCTCATTTTAGTTCATTTTGGCAGGATCCTCTAAATTTTGTTAAAATACACAATTTTAAGAAGTATTGTTTTATTAAGAAGTGGTACTAATATGAAAAGAAGTACTAATAGAATTACATACAAGCACTTTGCATTTGCGTCCTCATTGGCAAAGTGGGGATAATGGTTCCTACCCCAAGGAGGTCTGCGGGACTGAATTCCATAAGCCGTGCACCTTACTTAGACCTGGGTCCGGCAGGCACATAGGAAGAATTCAGTTGAATCTTAGCTACCATAATGTATTTTTACCCAAATATGTAATTTATGAAGTAGATTAGGGAGTCAAACTGCAAACTTATTTAGATGAGAAGACCAAATACAATTTACTTGAAAAATGCTCCAATCCAGCATTTTCAAAAAAGAAACATCACATTTATAAAAAGGAGTGGTGCTAAAGTGAGTCTGAAGGATAAAATGTTTTGTGGAAATGGCCAATATGATCCCTGCCCTTGCCAATTCATTTTGGTTGTAAACACCTAAAGTGATTTGACCACACAACAGTATTTACAAACAACAATCAAAAGATACGTTGGCCTTAAAAAAAAAAACCAAAAAACAAAATCAAGTGACAATATATTTTTAAATTAAAGAGTCATTCATTTCAACTATAAAGGTAGTTGAGAACAAAAACAAATGACTTGAGTCCATTAGGCTGTACTAAAGCAAAACCTAATAAAGAGCATAATTTCTAAAGGACAGAGGAAGTTGTTCTCTTTCTGTGTTACCCTACCATTTCCCTTTCTAATTTACTTCTAAAGATCACCAAAACCTACAATAAAAATTACAGTTACCAACAAACCTCTCTCCTGTCTCCGTTGTTCACCAGTTCCATCAAAGGCATACCTATGTATTTTCAACAGTGCCTAAAAATTCAAAGCTAAGATGTTTTTCATTGTTCTCCAAAAATCCCCATGGACAATACGCCATCCTCCAACTCGGACCTATAAACTAATGATAAACACTCAAATAAAAGTACGATGGTAGGCGCCAAAGACACCTATCCATTCAGTTACACTAAGAACAAACTATACAGAAAACAAAGCTAAGTAGATTACCAACACCAACATGAGAGCAAAACAAGTAATAACCCACTTCTTCATTCCTAGAGCGGATCCTTAGTCTGAAAAATTGCAGATTACTTTCAAATCCCCTTCAATTAAGAGAAATACCCAACGTTCGCAAGCACAACTCAGCGCCAAAACATAATAGTGAAGAGGGTGATATGGAGAGGTTACACTATCTCTCTGCTTCCGACTGGGGGGCGTGTCCCCCAAGGTTTTCTCTTCCTTTCTACTGAACTGCTGGAGCTCCACAAGGAAAACCCAACCACGTAACTTGCAGAGCTCCCAGATTTTGTATGGGGAGCAGAAAGGAATATAAATTCTGAGGTCCCGAAAGCTGCAGAGGAAAACCAGCTCCGAGCGGCATTCGGAGCGGGCGTACGAGGGGGAGGTCGGTGGAGCCGGATGGGAGCCTCGGCCAACCCTGGGGAGCAGGAGAAAGCAGCACCGACCACGCGTCCACCCTCCCGGCCCCAGGCGACCCCCCCCCCCCCGGCACCCTCCCAAGCGACCCGAGACGCGCAAAGGAGGCGTCGGAAGGTGCCAACCACTGGGAGAGGCGGACGCGTCCTGAGGCTCCCAGGGGCTGGGGGGTGAGGGAGGAATCTTCTGTACCCGTTGTTCTCCGCACAGCAGCAGCTCCGGGTAACTGAACTCCACGCAGCTCTCGTCGGTGGGATCCTTGAGCACCAGCTCCAGGCGCACCGTCTCCCTCGGCGGCCTCTGCTGCGGCTCCGCCCGGGAAGCCGACTCCCGCGGCGGGGGCGGCTGCAAGTGCAGCTGAGGGAGCGGCGGCGGCGGCGGCTCGGGCCGCGGGGGCTCGCGCTGCAGCGACATGGGCGGCTCGGCGCGGCTGACCTCGCGCTGGGGGAGCGGCTTCTCCCGCGGCGGGGGCTGCACGTCCGACCGGGGGGCAGCCTCCCGCGGGGCCGGCTGCTCTGCCCGGGCCGGCTCACGGTACGGCTGCGACTCCAGCCGGGGGGGCTCGCGAGGGTACTCGGGCTCGCGTTCGGCCCCCGGGTAGTCGGCCTCGCGCCGCCTCACCGGTGACAGGCTAATAAACGCTACTCTGCGTGGCTCCGCCATCCCCACTGTTCTGGCCCTCTGCCTTCGCTCGAGCCGGCGCTCGGTTCTATGCCGAGTTGTTTGCCTGCCCGCCCTTCCTCTTGCTTTCCGTAGCTTTTCTTCCCTCCACCACCCTCAGTCGTCTCTGCCGACGCCACCGTGAGTGCGGACCGTGCCCCCTTCCCAGCCACTATGTTCTGATGGGCTCCACCGCCATCGCCAGCGTCGCCGCAGCCGCCATGTTGGGTACCCCACATAAATAGAAGCAGGCCGCTCAGCGGGCGCATGCGCAGACAGGAGACGCTCGCGTCCACCGTCGTGGCTGTGGCTCAGTTTTCCTCTTTTCCTCCCAACAGTCTGGAGTCCAGACAGGTCAGCGGAAGTGACGTAGTGGCAGGGCTGGTTTCCTTGGAAACGGAGACGCCGTCTGCGCCCTTCCTAAAAGGGAGGGGTCTGGGGTTTCCCTAGCTTCCCATTTGCACCCGGAAACCAGAGGCGCGCGTGAGGCTCAGCAAAACGCGAGCGTCGGGATGTGCCTGGGACCGACCTAATCATGGCGCTGGGTCCCGTCCGGCCCGTTCCTCCGGCGCTCGGCTGCATAGAGTTGGGGTTGTCAACGCGGATACGGAAAAAGGGTTGAGGGACGCGAGGACCGGTCGCAGTGCCTGCCTGCCCAGCGCCCCGCTGCCCGAAATATCGAGGGAAGAAAGGAAATGGCTAACTCCAGCCGGACTCGCCCGGCGGCTTCCCTCCGCAGAGCGCAACACTGACTCCCACAGGCCTACCTTTCCTCGACCTACTCCTGTTTCTCTCGCCCGGCCACGGTGGTGATTGTGTGTGGCACGGTCGTAAAATGAGCAGTAACGTTTTTCAGTTGAGTAAATGAACAGTTCTGGGCTCGTCCATAAAGCCTAAACTGTTGAAATTGAAAACTTCTCAGGAGGATTTGGTGTTAACTTTCGAGAACGTACTCTCTGAAAGAATGCTAAATGACCCATTTCGGGGTGGAGGGGATACTTGTTTGGGAACGCCTTGTAGGCACACGTGTGATAAACTGGAATCCAGATTTAAAAGGATGAGAGTTATGTCCATTTTAATCCACTAAATAGAAAGCAAATTTGAGCCCTCCCCTCCCCAAATCCTGAAGAGAATTCACGCCTTCCGTTAAATCCATTAACTGGATTAACAATGTTAACACGTATTCGCGACCGTTTGTGAGTCAGTATAACGTCATAGATTCTCAGTTTTTTACTCTGTTACTTTTACTAATTGTATGAAGATAGTAATGGAATGGATTATCTAGAGCTAGAACCCTCCAGCTCTAGATTGCTATTGGTTTTCCTTGGCACTCTGTTTTACCTCCATTATCTTCACTGCAATTGCTTTCATTCAATGGATTCCGCATCAGTGGTCTGATTTCCACATTGTTTTAGTAGCACTTAAGTGACTTTTCCGTCCTCAGGCTGTCTTCCTGCCAGTCTTGCAGTGGGATTATATTAATGCTTCTAAAACATGTTTTTTTTTTAAATTTTTTAACATTTATTTATTTTGAGGGGACAGAGAGACAGATCATGAGCAGGGGAGGGGCAGAGAGAGAGGGACTCACAGAATCGGAAGCAGGCTCCAGGTTCTGAGCTGCTAGCACAGAGCCCGATGCAGGGCTTGAACCCACGGACTGTGAGATCATGACCTGAGCTGAAGTCAGCCGCTTAACCAACTGAGCCACCCACGCGCCCCAAAGCCAAATAATACAAAAGCAAATTAAGATTTTATTTAATGCCGTGGATGTCTTTGCCTATTCGCAAGTTTATTCTAGTCCACAATGCATGAGGGTAATGCTGCATATACATCTGGTCTACCATTGAGCCTGATCTTTAACTTTATTTTTTAAATGAGTCAAAACTGTATATCCTAGTTCATATACATAAGCATTATGAATAGTAATGTGAATCCACTTTCTTCTTTGCAATAAATTCTCTAAACGTAATCCAACATGATGATTAATTTTATGTATGGCAATCATTTTTCTGTGTAAATGAAGTTCTAATCCGCAATAATTTATTTTCTTCAGAGACATCAACTTAAATAAAATTATTTAAGGTTGAAGACCAAATCAATTTTCTTTTTTTTTTAATTTATTTATTTATTTATTTTTGATACAGAGAGAGACAGAGCATGAGAGGGGGAGGGGCAGAGAGAGAAGGAGACACAGAACTGGAAGCAGGCTCCAGGCTCTGAGCTAGGGGTCAGCATAGAGCCTGACGCCGGGCTCAAACCCATGAACGTGAGATCTGACCTGAGCCGAAGTCAGAGGCTTAACCGACTGAGCCACCCAGGTGCCCCCCAAATCAATTTTCTATACAATTGTTTCATTTAACATTTCAAATTATCTTCTGTTTTTAGTAGTTTTCAATAATTTTTATATCTTTATGGTTTCCTGATTACATTTGTTGTACCATCACTTGCAATTCCATTATAAATTGTATAGTTTTTTTTTTAGTGACTTAAGTGCTATTTCCTAGTTGTGAATATATTTTTCTCCTTACAGACAATAACTCCTTTATAAGACTGTTTTGCTACACGTATCTGGCATAAAAGCATTGTATAACTTGCAGTATTAGTACTCTTATCAAGTTGGACTGTTATTGCAGAAGAATTATTGATTCTTCTCAATGTTCTGTGCTAAGTGAGTTGATATCGTGTTATTGCCAGGAAATATAGCTTTGAATTTATCAGCTTCTTTGCCACCAAAAACATATGCACCAACATATTGGATGAAGCAGCTTTTTAGCACTTAGTGCTAAGCCATTTCTCTTTTGCCACAACTAGACACAAAGATTGTGTTTCTCATTAATATTTGTGAAGCAACTGAGAAATTGTGCCAATAACTTTATGCTCTTTTCCTTAAGAACATCTTTTTGGGACTATTGACAAGTTGATCATGCTGTATTTTCAAATATCCTTTTACTTATGAAGGTATTATTAAGTTTTCCTTTGCTGGAAATTTATTATCTTTTCTTCTTTGGGTAAAATGTAAAGTCTGTTTTCTGATTATTAGAATAAATAATTTTTTTTCTCAGTATTTTCACTGCACTTCCAAATCTAACAGCTAACCTTCACCATGGGGGTGCCTGGGTGTCTTAGTCGGTCAAGACTTCCACTCTTAATTTTGGCTCAGGTCTGATCTCGTGATTTGTCAGATCGAGCCCTGCATCAACCTCTGTGCTAAGAACACTGAGCTCACTTGGGGTTCTCTCATATCTCTTCTCTCTCTCTTTCTTTCTGTCTCTCGCTCTCACTCTCTCTCAAAATAAATAAACTTTAAAACATTTTTAAAAATAAACAACAATTTCTGTATTTATCTTTCTTTCTAACTTTTTTGAGAGAGAGAGGGTGAAAGTGAGGGAGGCGGAAAGAAAAGAGCCCCGCATGGGGCAGAGGGAGAGAGAGAGAGAAAGAGAAGTGGGGCTCACCCACAGTGGGTCTCGAGCTCACCAACCGTGAGATCACACCTGAACCAAAGTCAGATGCTAACTGACTGAGCCACCCAAGGGCCTCTATATTTTTCGCTTTATTATTTCTTATTACAATAACAAAGCAACTTCTTTAAGAATAATTTGTACTAATTTGGTTAATAAATAGTACACACACATGATATGTATCATATACACACACACACAGCATCGTTATGACATACCTTTCCCCCAAAACAGACTTTAAGTTCTTCATTGGAACTCAGTTGAAAATTCTGGTTTTTCTATCAGCAAATAAAATTTCTCCTGTACTTCACTTCATAAATCACAGGTGGTTGTGAGAGATAAAATTAGGCTGTACCATGTTATCTGTCCAACAAATTAACCCAGGAATTCCAACGAGGTAACTGTACACCTATCAGCTTCCTGCACACTAGCCTTGAATAAAGATCAGTGTGGTCACTGGAACTTTCAATTCAATTAGGTTCTGCTGTAGCCAAGTTCAGTTTTTAAAATGCTGCTTGTGACTCTCAAAATTGATTTCACAGTCTTTTAACTAGTTGCAATCACCAGTTTGAAATGGTTAGCCACCTTATTCAAAACTGAATAGGTGAGGAAAAATTAGTTTTCTTGCTTTGGGGACATTTTAGAGGTAGAGCATGTGTACCGATGCATTTCCTTGGGAATTTGGGAAATCCTAAATAGTCTTGTTCAGTAGTAAGGGCTTTGACAAGGCCAGGAAGAGGTCAAAGTCAATTTTTTTTTTTTAATGCTTATTTATTTTTGAGAGAGAGAGCTCAAGCAGCAGAAGGGCAGAGATAGAGAGAGAGATAAGGTATCCCAAGCAGGCTCTGCACTTTCAACACAGAGCCTATCGCGGGGCTCAAACTCAAGAACCATGATATCATGACCTGAGCTGAAATCAAGTCAGATCCTTAACCGACTGAGTCATCCAGGTGCCCCAAATTCAATTCCTCTTGAATGCAAAGTTAGAACATTTTTTGTCTAAGATTTTAGATTATCTAAGATATTGAAGATATTAGTATTATAGAACTGTAATGTCATATGATCAGGCATTAGGTTTTTATTGTGTATAAAATACCCTGTGAGATCAAGATACTCATGCCCTTTTCATGAAGAATTACAGTCTACCACATCTTCAACAGAGCAATGTAATAATTTTACAAACTCTCAAAGTTGAAGATTGAAGTTCAATCCAAAGTGTGGCGGTCTTGCACTTGTGGGGAAGTGTACTTCTAGAAAAAGGACAAACCAACCCCACTCTTCGGTGCTTCAAATTTAGTGCTATATTCTAGAGGCCGAGCAGCAGGACTGCTCCCAAGTTCCTGTCTCCCACCTTCCCCACAATGAGAAGGTAAGAAGGTTGCCTTTTGGAGTCGAACAGTAGGAAATAACTTAATTGGCAATAACAGCAACAATCAACAGGAAAAGGTAGAATGGACCATAGTTCAGTGTTATGGTAATCCTCCCTGTGTTGGTTCTGTCTGAGGAACACACATCTGAATAAAGACCAAAACATTTCGGGAAGATCCAAATGAAGAATATCACAGAGAAAGAAAAGCAAGTTTAAGTGTATGAAGGGAGTGAACTTGGTGGGTTGAGAGAAAGGTCAGAGTGGAAGAGAGCACAGTGAGTAAAGTGGGAAGAGATGTAAGAGAGAAATCTGAGAGGGATTTAGGGGTCAGATTACACAGAATGGTGTAAGGAGTTGGGATTTTATTGTAAATGAAACCAGAGCCATTGGAAATTTTTAAGTAGGAAAGTAACATGATCTTAAAAGAAAAGCATTTAGGGGCATGTGGGTGTCTCGGTTAAGCGGTGAACTCTAGATTTTGGCTCAGGTTGTGATCTCGTGGTGTGAGATCAAGCCCCATGGTGGGCTCCATGCTGACAGTGGAGAGCGTGCTTGGGATTCTCTCTCTCTGACCCTCCCTGGCTCTCTCTCTCTTTTTCAAAATAAATACACACTAAAAAAGAAGGAGAAAAGCATTTCAAGAAAGTGTGTAGTCAACTCTCTGTTGAATGCTATCAAGTTGAGTTCGATGAGGACAGGGAGATGATTCTCTGGCTTGGCAAAATGGAGATTATTGGTAACCCTGAGTTTTTTTGTTTGTTTTCTTCAAGCAAAGAAGGTTGAATTAATCACACTTGGTTTATGGCACATTAATATCATTGGTCTATTCAAGACCATTCCCAATCTCTCCTCCCCTCTCTCTCTGAAATTTCCTCCACCCACGACAGAAATTATAAAGCTTAACTTTTTGTTTGTATGCAATTTTGTAAATATATGATTTTATATGCATATATTTTTAGTAGTAAGTTTATTATGTTACATATCTCATTCTGTTTTTTTAAATTTTTTAAAATTAACATCCAAGTTAATTAGCATATAATGCAACAAAGATTTCAAAAGTAGATTCCAGGGCTCCTGGGTGGCTCAGTCAGTTGAGCATCTGGCTTTGACTCAGGTCATGATCTCGGGGTTAGTGGGTTGGAGCCCTGCGTCAGGCTCTGTGCTGGCAGCTCAGAGCCTGGAGCCTGTCTTCAGATTCTGTGTCTCCCTCTCTCTCTCTCTGACCCTTCTCTACTCATGCTGTCTCTCTCTCTCTCTCTCTCTCAAAAAAAGAGTAGATTCCTCAATGCTTTTTACCCATTTAGCCCATCCCCCCTCCTACAACCCCTCCAGTAACCCTCTGTTTGTTCTCCATATTTAAGAGTCTCTTATGTTTTTGTCCCCCTCCCTGTTTTTATATTATTTTTGCTTCCTTTCCATTATGTTCATCTGTTTTGTATCTTAGAGTCCTTATATGAGTGAAGTCATATGCTATTTGTCTTTCTCTGACTAATTTCACTTAGCGTAATACCCTCTAGTTCTATCCATGTAGTTGCAAATGATAAGATTTCATTCTTTTTTATTGCTGAGGAATACTCCATTGCACATATACATACCACATCTTCTTTATCCATTCATCCATCAACGGACATTTGGGCTCTTTCCATACTTTGGCTATTGTTGATGGTACTGCTATAAACATTGGGGTGCATGTGTCCCTTTGAAACAGCACACCTGTATCCCTTGGATAAATACCTAGTTGTGCAATTTCTGGGTCATAGGGTAGTTCTATTTTTAATTTTCTTAAGGAGTCTCCATACTGTTTTTCCAGAGTGACCATACCAGTTGGCATTCTCAGCAGCAGTGCAAAAGAGATCAATCCTCTTTCTCTGCATCCTCGCCAGCATCTGTTGTCGCCTGATTTGTTGATTTTAATGGGTGTTAGGTGGTATCTCATTGTGGTTTTGATTTGTATTTCCCTGACGATGAATGATGTTGAGCATCATTTTATGTGTCTGTTGGCCATCTGGATGTCTTCTTTGGAGAAGTGTCTGTTCATATCTTTAGCCCTTTTCTTCACTGGATTATTTGTTTTTTGGGGTGTTGAGTTTGAGTTTGATAAGTTCTTTATAGATTTTGGATACCAACCCTTTATCTGATAAGTCATTTGCAAATATCTTTTCCCATTCCATCGGTTGCCTTTTAGTTTTGCTGATTGTTTCCTTCACTGTGCTGAAGCTTTTTATTTTGATAAAAATGAGCAGAGGAGGTCCCAATAGTTCATTTTTGCTTTTGTTTCCCTTGCCTCTGGAGACTTGTTGAGTAAGAAGTTGCAGTGACTCATTCTGTTTCTTTTTCACTCAATATCATATTTTTAAGATCCACTCACATTACCGTGTGTAATGAGACACCAGTTTATAACTTTTGAGTAGTAATCTGCAGTAGCATGTTTCGCCTATTCTCTTAGTGATGAACCTTCAAATTATCTCCTGCTTCCCTACCACCACCACAGTACAACTATGAACACACTCATTCATATGCCCTTTGGATGTGTGTGAGAATGTATTTGGGGACATATGCTCAGGTGAGAACCGCTGAGTCCTAGGACACACTTTTGGTGAAGGGACTGCTCTCCAGAATGGCTGCACAAGAGAGTTCCCATATCACTTCAACCCTTTACTCCACCACCACCACTACCAAATCCAGTATAATTTTTCCCGTCATTTTTCCAATTTGCGTGTCTCTGATGACTAAGGGAGTTGAGCATTGCTTCATATACCTGTTAGTCTTTTAAATTTTCTCTTCGGCAAATTGCCTGTTTATAATCATTTTCCACTTTTCCATTTGCACATTTTTCATTTCCTGTCTTTCTCTTGTTGAATATATAATAATTTCAAATCAGTGAGGGAAGAATGGATTACTCAATAAATAGATTAAGACATCAGGGTAGCCATCCACAGAAAAATAAAATTGTATCTCACACCTTATGAAAGGCTACATTTCTACTGACTCAAAGTTTTCAATGTAAAAAATGAAATAATAAAAACTTTATAAGAAATCAACTGAGATTGAAAAAAATAATCTCACACTGGGGAAGACCTTCCCAAGTCTGGTTGATAATTTCAACCCTTTAAAATAAATTGCTGCATGACAGAAAAGCAGCACTAGTCAAAAACAAATGACAAAATGGAAACAATTTTGCAACACATTTCACAGAGGGTGACTTTCCCTAATATATAAAAAAACTCCCACAGATCAAGGAGAAACAACAATAATGACCTAATAGAAAAGTGAAGAAAGATATGAACAGATAGGTCACAGGAAAGGAAATACAAACAACTTTTCAGCAAATTTAGTCTGTCCAACCTGATTCAACTGTAGAATCAAAGAATGTGTGCACTTTGAATTTAATAAATTACCCTCCAGGCTCTCCGCATGGATCCACTGAGTTGGTGAAGTCTGTGAGCCCGAGCTTAGGCTCAGCCAGCCTAAGCTCATAATAATAACGCCCTTTGCTTTTGCAAATAAATAAATAAATAAATAAATAAATAAATTACCCTCCATAGGAAGTATCCATTTATATACCACTAGCAATGCATGACGGTTTCTATTTCCCAATATCCTTGGCAATATATTATGTTATCAAACTTTTTTATCTTTGCCAAGCTGATATTTTTATTTAAGTGATTTTTGGCGTACGTTTCTCTTATGGAATTCTATGCAGTCTTCTAAAAATCTCATCACTAAGGTCTATCCTTAAGTGGAAAAAGCAACATGCAAAACAATCTTCAGTAGGCTACCATTTGTGTAAAAAGAGGAAGAACAATGTGTTCTTTCTGGGAGAAGTGATATACTATGTATATATACATAAAATATCTCAATGTATATTCACAAAACTAAAAAGTGATCTGGGGAGAGACACTGCATGGCCAGTTGTAGACACAGAGGAGGTTTGTATCAGCTGGAGACAGTCTAGCTGTGCCTGTTTTGATTTGAAGCCACCTCTGATAACTAAACATTTGCATCTTTTTTTTAAATTTTTATTTTTAATGCTTTTTACTTATTTTTGAGAGACAGAGAGAGACAGTGTGAGCAGGGGAGGGTCAGAAAGAGAGGGAGATACAGAATCTGAAACAGGCTCCAGGCTCTGAGCTAGCTGTCAGCACAGAGCCCGATGCGGGGCTCGAACCCACGAACCGTGAGATCATGACCTGAGCTGAAGCCGGAAGCTTAACCGACTGAGCCACCCAGGTGCCCCTGCATCTTTTTTTTAATTAAGGAATTCTTTACACACAGGAAAATGCATACTTGAAGAACTTTTAAAATTTTTTAATTTATTTTGACAAAGGGCGAACATGAGTGGGGGTGGGGGGCAATAAGAGAAGGAGAGAGAGCAGATCCCAAGCCAGCTCTGCACATGGGGCTCAAACTCAGGAACGATGAGCTCATGACCTGAGCCGAAATCAAGAGTAGTTGGACGCTTAGCCTACTGAGCCACCCAGGCACCCCAGAACTTTTCCTTTTGTATACACTCCTTCATCCTAGTACTCACTCAAGATATAGAAGATCTCCTTCCCCTAGAAAAGTCCTTCATGTCCCTTGCCACTCAATATCCTCCCAAAAGTAATCCCTATTCCGATTTCTATCCGCCATAGATTACTTTTGTCTGTTCTTGAGCATTACACAGAATGACAGTATGTACTTAGATATTTTATTCCTGACTTCTTTCCATCAACATAATGGCTTTGAAATTCATCCATAGTGTTGCATTTTATCGGCAATTTATTCTTTTTCTTGTTGTGTAGCATTTGTTATGAATAGACCACAATTTGTTTATACAGTGAACATTCTCTATGTTCAGCCTTAATGCTTACAAAGTGTAATAATTACCTGTTTTCTCATTTTAATGGAAATGTTATGGAGTGTACATTGAGCAGAGACCGTTTTGTTGCAAATGGTGCGATAAGTAATGAAATACTCAACTGACAGTAGATTTAGTCTTGAGCAGGTTCATGAGGTCGTGCCCATGGGGCGAGGCTATGGGAATCTCATGCTGTAGAAGCAGAAGGGCCAGAAGATTCTATGTGAAAGCCAGATGCTTGAGTTAGAAAAAGCTATGAGTGTTATTTCGCATAGCTGGACCAACATTTTTCAGTTCTTCCTTGAATATATGGACGGTACATGGACATTCAGAGAAGGGAGATACCAAAAAAGTTTGGAATAGTTAGGAAAATGTTATGGAGGAAACAGACACTTCTTAAGGACGATGAGGAGGGGGGTGAGTAGAACAAGGGAAAGCAGGGTGGTCAGGCGATTACCTCTGAGATGGACGGCCGTGACCTAGGAGGCTGGAATGGGCTGCCATGTCCCAACAAGTTTAAAAGAAGGGCAGCGGGGATCAGGATTGAATAATATGAAAACTTCTGTTTTCAAGTGTTATAAAGGAAATCAGCATAAGTGGGTTGAACACAAATAGCAGTTTATAAAGCAGATGCAGGAATATCTCCCAGAAGTGAAGAAAGGAATGCAATCAGTGCCCGAGAAGATGAAACCAGAATTAGGGGTAGAAAATCTGCGTGGACGCCAGACAATATTCTCTCTGTCTCCTTTCTGCTTCTCTTTCAGATTTGTTTTCTTCTGTTTTCCTCTCTCTTTGACTAGCTTTCTCTGCTCCCCAGGTTACAGAATTAAAAATATGGCCTGGTTATACTTCCTCTAGTTTTTCTTTACATCATCTTTGTTGGAGGGACCAACCCAGATGGAGACAGAAAATTTTACACTCAGTTCCAAAACTGTAGAGGAGATTGAGGTTCTCTGATTGGCCTAGTTTGGGTCAGGTGCTCAGCCCCAGATCAAACAACTGAGGAGAAGAAGGTATGGCTACCAGGAACTTGGGATGAGGTGGATGGGGGTGGGGATGGGGGACAGGACACTGTTCCAAGGAAGGGTAAAGGGCCTCTCAGGAATCCACTTGATGTCCACCACATGAGATGGCAGAATGAAATTATGGATGACTCTTTGTGGTAAAATCACTGTGAATCACAGTGATGGTTTATTCCAGGAAAAAAAATATGGCACATATAACAAAACTAATTCCAGGGATGACAAAAAATCCGGACCAGTTGCTATGGAAGAAATCAAGAATGTTGCCAAAGAACGAAGAAAGACTAGGACCAGCCAGTTTCACAGAAAAATTCTACCAGGCGTTTATAGAACAATAGGTTTACTGTCACGTAAAGTGGAACAGTGTATACAATAGGAGAAACGCTTCCAGCTTCTTCTCATGACTCAAGCAAAACATGATTCCACTTCTGACAAAGACTGAATTCACAAAAGAATAAACATTAAAAACCAATGCAGAGGAGTGCCTGGCTGGCTCAGTCAGTAGATCGTGTGACTCTTGATCTCGGAGTCATGAGTTCAAGTCCCACGTTGGGGGCAGAGTTTACTTAATAAATAAATAAATATATTTTAAATAATGTTAAAACAAAAACCTCTACAGAGATACTATTCTCATCTATCAGGATGACAAATATAAAATTGATAATACTCAACTGTGTTTCACAGGGATACAGAAATGATCACTTGTATCCGTTGCTGGTGGACACGGGAATCTGAAAAAACTGTGTGCAATTCAGCAACGTCTGTCACAATACTTGTGTATGCTCTTTTTAACCAAGTGTTTCCACTTGTGTGAATTTACCCAGGAGCTGTAATATTCTGTCTGTCTGAGATTCTGTCTGCTCCCCCTCATCCCTCACCATGATTCATTAGCTAGAGGTTAACCTGTTCTTTCCTCAGCCAACCGACTCCTTCACTAACTTATTAGTGGTACCATTTTTCTGGTTTTAAATGAATTAATTTCAGAGTTTACTAGTTTTTTTGTATGTGGAGTTCTCATGTTTATTTCAGTGTTCTTTTTATTACTTCCTTTATTTTTTTATTAACTTTTTTTTTTTTTAACGTAGGCTCCACACCCAATGTGGGGCTTGAACTCACATCTGGGAGATCAAGAGTCGCATCTCTACCCAGTGAGCCATCCAGGCATCCCCCACTGTTGGTTACTTCTTGATCAGTAGCTTAAGTCACTTGTCTTTACTTTTTCTCTGTATATATTATAAAAATTAAAGACCTTAACCTGTCCTTTGAACTTTATCTACAATCCAGTTCGAATACAACCTGGATTTACAATTTTACCCCAAAATTAAGAGACAGTTTTTGTCTAAGGTTTTATTTACAATTTGTTTGGGTTTTGTTGTTGTTGGTTTATTTTTATTATTTATTACTTATTATTTTTTATGCAGGCTCCAGGCTCTGAGCTGTCAGCACAAAGCCCAAAGTGGGGCTTGAACCCACGAACCATGAGATCATGACTTGAGCCCAAGTCAGACACTCAACCGAGACACCTAGGTGTCCCTGGCTGGTTGTTTAAATGGTTTTTTATTTTCTTTTTTTGATGCTTTGATGTTTAGGTGGCAGAATTCTTAGTTTTGTAGGTAACTTCTACTTATGGCATTGTGATTTGAAAATATCTGCATTGCTTTTATTTATTTACGTAAATGTTTATTTTTGAGAGAGAGAGAAAGGTGGGGGAGGGAGAGAGAGAACAATGGGAGAGGGTCAGACAGAGGATCCGGAGTGGGCTTTGTGCTGACAGCAGAGAGCCTGCCGGCAGCTCAAACTCACAAACCATGAGACTATGACCTGATATGAAGTCGGACACTTAATGGAATGAGCCACCCAGGCGCCCTGCAGTGGTTTTATTTTTGAGACTCTTGGTTACTAACTTACCTCTGTGACTTTGGCACAAGCAAGTTCATCATTCCATGCCTTAGTCTGCAAAATGGGAATAATAATACACATACTTTTTAAAGTTGTTGGGATTAATTGAGTTAGTACATGTGAAGTGCTTTGACACATAGCTGGGGCATAGCAGGCACTTATACAAAAGTTTGATGTTATTTGCTTTGTGGCCTAATTTACTGTCAGCTTCACTGAATGTTCTGTGGGTTCTTGAAAAGGAAGTAGGTCTGTTTCCAAGGCATAAACTACATTAATAATGTATTCCTTATTAGTTGTGATACTTAAGTTACCTACATGCTTTTACCTTCATTTTTTCATTTCAACCATTGTGAACTATAATCTTTTATTACTACTGTCCTTATAAATCTTATCATTTTTGTTTTTTGATGCTATTTCTTTTGTTGCAGATTCGTAACTGTTATATCGTCACTGAGAAATGGATCTTTTATCATTGAAATTGTGTTTCTTTGACTTGCTTAATGATCTTGACCTGGATTCAACCCTGTTTGGTTGTGACACCTGCTCTCTTTTATATGCATTTGCCCAATTATACTATTACCCATATTTTTATTACGAATATTTATGTGTAAACAGCAGAGTTAGGCTTTGCTTTGTGATCTAATCTGCCAATCTTCTTCTTGTAATAGGTGAGTGGAGTCCATTAGCATTTTTGACATGAGAGGTATGTTTGAGCATAGATCTGACACATTATGTCATGCTTTTTTCTTCTTTAAACCTCTTTAAAAATTCCCCTTGAACTGATCTGTTTGCTTGGTTTTGTGTATTTTACCTCACTGGTAATTTGGAAGGTTTGTGTTTTTGTTTTAATACTATAATTTTATAATACACTTAATCCTCAATTTCTTTTTGACATTGTCTGTAATTCCATACCATGACTAATGATGAAATTTAGTACTTTCTTTTTTTGTTGTTTTCAAGATTTTATTTTTAAGTCATCTCCTCACCCAGCATGGGGCTCTAATAGCCCTGAGATCAAGAGTTGCACAAAGGAAAAAAAAGAATTGCACACCGTACCAACTGACTTAGCCAGATACCCCACTGTTTTCTCTTCTTTATACTTTGTTTAATTTGGTCTTGTAAAATATACTTACATACAATTTGATTTATTACCTTTAATGATACCTTGCAGATGATATCTCAATGAATTACCACTATTTTCTACCTTTCTGTAAGAGTAAAATATTTGGTTATAGTTTTCATGTACATATCACCAATTTCCTAGTTATATTTTTGTTTCCTAGTTGACTTCCTTCTTCCTTCCTTTTCTCTTGTATTAATGTTCTATAGATCCTTAGCTGTGTTGCCCATTTGTTTCTGTGAGCTACTCATCTTTGAGGAAGTTGAGTTCTCCTGGACCAGCTGCTTTGGTGACTATGCATGTCGAAGACCCCAGGGCCTCATGCCCACCCAGCATATACTAAGTTTCTGACTCAAGGGTGAGCATTTACTCTTCTCCACCTCTTTGGCGAGTAGCCGTGGAGCCATTCACAATGTTGTCCTCTCTGCTACAGGGCCAAGTGCTTCCTGCAAATATGGCTTGTCTCTGCAATTCTTCGGTTTGCCGGCCTCCTCTGCTTATCAGAACTAAATTGTAGACTTTTTTTTAAAGTTTATTTATTTATTTTGAGAGAGAGAGAGAGAGAGAGAGAGAGCGAGAGCACAAGCAGGGAAGGGGCAGATTGAGAGAGAGAAAATACCAAGCAGGCTCTGAGTTGTTAACAGAGCCCAGTGCGGAGCTTGGTCTCACAATCTGACTGTGACATCATGACCTGAGCTGAGATCAAGAGTTGGATGCTTAACCATCTGAGCCACCCAGGTGCCCCTTTTAAAAAAAAAAAAAATTAAGTAATCTCTACACCCAACATGGGGCTCAAACTCACAACCCTAAGATCAAGAGTTGCATGCTGTTTGAACTGAGCCAGACATTTTTTTTTCACTTATTGTAGTGTAATGAAATACAAAGACAGCTTTTTCTCACACACAACCCCATACATGGACATGTTCCGTCCCTCCTCCTCCTAATACTGTTGGATCTGTTTTTGATTGAATCAGCATTCAGTGCTTAGTTTGATGAGCTATAAACGCTTTACAGCTGAACTATCAAGTACATTATGATCACTCTTCCTTCCCTGCACATTTTAATAATCATCTCATTTGCTTGGTTTTCCTTAGAGCTTCTTTAAAACTCTCTTCTCATATGTTAATAAATGAGGTATTCTATTTCATCTTGAATGAGTCTCACTTGGAGCCCCTGACCCACTCCAGTCAGTACTGGTTGATCTCTGGGACTGTTGCACGGCTGTCTTGAAGTATGTCCCCATCATTATCCTGGGCATTCCCCTCACCTGCTCTTACCTTGGAGCCCCCCCACCTCTCAGATGCTATGTCATCTTCTTTCTTAGTTTGTTCCCATATTCCTGGTCTAGCACAAACTTTTATGTTATATACAAGAATGAAAAGATATCTGTTCTACTACATATTTGAATGACAATTTCTAGGTGGAAATAATTATTCCTCAGAGTTCTTAAGGCATTGCAGCCTTGTTTTATAGCTTCCAGAGTTGCTATTGAGACGTCCAATGTCATTTATTGATCGTATTTTTGATCGATTTTTTGTAGCTCATGTCCACCTTCCCCCACATAAGATGCTTTCATTCTTTTGTTGTCATCAACGTCGCTCTAATTTTCCTTTTTAGTTCCTCTGCCACCCTGGACAGATGCTCGAGTCAAATCCCAGTCTCTGAATAGTGGTTGTGACCAAAGAGAGTAAGCATAAACTTAAACCTGGGATTCTCTATGAAAAATAGTTTTATTGTACAAAAAAAATCATCAATCTATCTAGTGCTTGTTACATGACTATATACATTTGCCAAAACTCATAGAACCGTATGATTTCATATATATGTATTTCATGATTTCCCCAGTCCTTTCCCAAAAGGGACCTATGGCCTTTTCCTCAGATGACAGGACATTAAGGAATACCCATTCTTTTGAGGACTGAGAGACACAGGGTTCTATCATGACCCCTCTCCTGGAGTGCGGGCACCAGATAACGAATAGAGCTCTTGGCCAAAGTCTGTCTATCTTTGGGTCCAATGGTCCACAGACCCACCGTTTTCCCTTCTTTTAATATATAATTAGGATCCACACACTTGAAAATGATGGAAAGCCCAAAAATGGGTCCTCAGTCTGTGGTACTGGAGCCTTTAAGGAACAGTGGAGTGTGAATTATTTTGTGTCACGCTAGGTGGCAAACACTATGTGGTTTACGTAATGACGCCGTAGTTGTGGCCAGAGAGTGTTAGTCACAGAGGCAGATCACACAGTCATGACAGCAATCCCAACTACAGGAGAGCAAAGGTCAAAAAAATCAGAAAATTTAAAATGGCATTGCATCACAGCAAAATTTCCTTGGTTTCAACCAAATACTTTTCAGGACATCTAGGTGGCTGAGTCAGTTAAAAGGCGGACTCTTTATTTTGGTTCAGGTCGAGATCTCATGGTTGGTGAGACGGAGCCCCATGTCAAGCCTGCTTGGGATTCTCTCTCCCCTTCTCTCTCTCTGCCCCTTCCCTGTGCATGCTCTTTCTCTCTCAAAATAAATAAATGAATATTTTAAAAAATGTGTTTCTGAGTGGTTCATTTGTTAACCAATCAAGGAAAGCATTTACGAAGGATGAGTTAATTAAATCCTATTTGCTTGCAGCAGCTGATTAAAAAAAAGTATCCCCAAAATAAACTAGCCTTTTGGCAAGAACAGTTGTTCAAAGAGTCGGAGATATTGGGAGCAACATTAATACTTGAAAAATGAGGTGAATTATTCAGGTGGCTTCTTGCGCCATTTTGCTCTGAAGTCTACTTTGATTATTAAGTCACTCCAGCTTTCTCCTGATTAGTATTTGTTTTTGTTTTTAACATCTTTTTTATTTATTTTCTCCTGATTGGTATATGTATGGCATCTCTTTTTATATACCTGTACTTTTTTTATTGTGGTCAGAAAAACCCATAACATATAATTTAGCATCTTAATCATTTTTATATAGGGTTAAGTACCTTCGCATTGTGTTGAGAGAGATCTCTAGAACTTTTGCATCTTGGAGAACTAAAACTATACCTAGGAAACAGATGCTCTTTTCCTCCTCTCTCTGGTCCTGGGAAACACCATTCTACTTTGTGCTTCTCTGAATTTGACGGCCTTCGGGACCTCATGTAAGTATAGACTCACAGAGTGTGGAAGCTGCATGTGAAGTCCCCAAAACTTGTCCCTCTACATTCTCCAGGGCATGAAAGTTTCACTTGAGGCTGACAAGGCAATATTCTGGAGCAGGATTCAACACACTTTTTCTCCAAAGAGCTAGATATGGGGCGCCCGGGTGGCTCAGTCAGTTGAGCATCAGACTTCAGCTCAGGTCATGATCGAACGGTTCCTGGTTCCAACCCCAAGTGGGGCTCTGTGCTGACAGCTCAGAGCCTGGAGCCTGTGTCTCCCTCTCTCTCTCTCTCTCTCAAAAATAAACATTAAAATAAAAAAAAAAAGAGCCAGATACTATGTATTTTAGACTTTGCAGACCAAGAGGCAAAATTGAGAATATTAAGTAGTTACTTACGTGATAAAAGGGAAAACAAATTTCCTGATTTCTTATTGATAAAATTAAAAATATAATAATGAAGTACACAATACCACCTAACTAGCATAAAATAATCAAACTTAAATCTACTCACCTGTTAGATCTATCAGTTTAAAGGCAATTTGAGTGATATGGGAATGAGTTCAATCATCCTATGAGGAGGAAATCAACCAAATTCAGAATGTGGGATATTCCAAAGCACAAATGACCCAATGTTCTCCTGAATCCATGGCTTGGGGAAAATTGGGGAGGGGATGTCTTTTAAACAAATATATGTAAGGGTTATAACAGCTGCCTGAGGTACTAGATTTAGTTTTGATCCTAATTCTAGAAAACCACTATGGGGACCATGGGGAATTTGAATAGGACTGGGTATTAGATGATATAAAGGAATACTAATTTTGTTGAATTATTAATTTTGCCAGGTATAAACTGAAGATCTCTTCATTTTTTTCTTCTTTTTTGGTTTAAAATTTTTTTTAATTATTTTGCTGGTCTTTTTCTTAAAAAATTATTTTTAATGTTTATTTATTCTTGAGGGAGAGAGAGACAGAGTGTGAGTGGGGGAGGGTCAGAGAGAGAGGGAGACACAGAATCAGAAGCAGGCTCCAGGCTCTGAGCTGTCAGCACAGAGCCCGACACGGGGCTCGAACCATAAGCCATGAGATCATGATCTGAGGTGAAGTCGGAGGCTTAACCAGCTGAGCCACCCGGGTGCCCCATGGCCTTTTTCTAATAATACAAGTAACATGTGATCTTTGTAGAAAAAATAGAAAATATAAAACAACAATAAGAACATGAAGGACAATTATCTAATTCCACCATTTGAAAATAATCATTGTTTACATTTAGGGGTATTTCCTTCTAGTTATGTTTTGTTTTACTTCAGGTACTCAGGATTGGGTTAGTCATAATTTTAGTTCAAGCCATATGCTCACTGTCGTTCCTCTTTTATTTCACTATTTATAATTTGCCTTTAAAAGTATATTCAGGGGTGCCTGGGTGGCTCAGTCGGTTAAGCATCCGGCTTTGGTTCAGGTCATGATCTCACGGTTCATGGGTTCGAGCCCCGCGTCGGGCTCTGTGCTGGCAGGTAGCTCAGAGCCTGGAGCCTGTTTCAGATTCTGTGTCTCCCTCTCCCTCTGACCCTCCCCTGCTTGCGCTGTCTCTCTCTGTCTCTCAAAAATAAATAAAAAGCATAAAAATTTTTTAAAGTATATTTATTTGGGGCGCCTGGGTGCTCTGTCAGTTAAGCGTCTGGTTTCAGCTCAGGTCATGGTCTCACGGTTCGTGGGTTTGAGCCCCACATTGGGTTCTGTGCTGACAGCTAGCTCAGAGCCTGGAGCCCGTTTCGGATTCTGTGCCTCCCTCTCTCTGTCTGACCTTCCCCTGCTCACGCTGTCTCTCTCTCTCAAAAATAAATAAAACATTTTTTTAAAAAGTATATTTATAATTTTTTAATTAAGGGACAAACTCTTGTGGCTCACCACCTAACATGCAGACTAGAACCCCAACAAAAACAAACAGTGTGCGTGGTGTCTTCTCTACCCCAGCCCCCGTCTCCCCACTCCCGGTAACCCCACCCTGCGCTCCTTGTGCATCTTTCCCCGCCTCCCTTTGGATTGTGTATTGATATTTGTCTTTACTTAATAAAAAGCTGCTGCTGTCAGCAATATATTGCTAGGATTCATCCACGTTGTTGCAAGAGGCTGTAGTTCATTTATTTTGTATAATAGTCCATATTGATGTTACCACAGTTTACCCACCCTCCAGTCGGAGGGTATTATTGGGATGTTTCCAGGTTTTTTCTGGGGACAGTGTATGAGGATCATTCTTTTTTGTTTTTAATTTTTTAAATGTTTTTTCTTTATTTTGAGAGACAGAGAGAGACAGCACGAGCAGGGGAGGGTCAGATAGAGAGGGAGACGCAGAATCCGAAGCAGGCTCCAGGCTCTGAGCTAGCTGTCAGCACAGAGCCCGATGCGGGGCTCGAACCCACGAACCGTGAGATCATGACCTGAGCCGAGGCCGGAGGCTTAACCGACTGAGCCACCCCGGTGCCCCAATGAGGATCATTCTTGAGCAGATCTCCTGTTATACATGTACAGGAGTATCTCCCGTGGAATTGTTCATAGTATGAAACTACAAGTTTACAAGTAAGGTTATACTGTTGTTCATAGAACAAAAATAGACAAATTGAAACTAAGACTAAACATCTGTAAATATTCTTCTTTTATGTTTCATCTGACACAACTGCTTACTTATTCTCTACTTAAATTTTATACAAGTTTTAGCTTAAGATTCACTTCCCCATGTAGCCTTGTCTGTTTAACCTTCTCCACAGTGTCTCCCTGTTGAATCTCCGCAGTGAATGTGTCAACTACACTGTCCTTTCATTTCACTGCTTTTCCAGTGCCTTGTAATTATCCTTGAGGCCACTGTTACCCACATTTTCATCCCAACATACACTGGTAATTTTATTTTTTTAATTTTAAGTAGGCCCCATGCCCAACATGGGACTTGAACTCACGACCAGGAGATGAAGAGTTGCGTACTCCACTGATTGAGGCAGTCAGGCGCTCCCATTTGTAATTTTAAAAACTTGAATAACATGTCTCAGCTCCACCATATTAATGACCACTCCTCAGTCAAAACTGGCAAAGGAGAGTATAATTATGTTTATGGAGGAAATTAAAAACAGAAGCGCAAGTGTAATTATTTAATTGTACATGAGGAATGACCTGTACACGTGTAGGGAAGCAATAAGATTCCCTTGAAATTTTCATTAAGCAGATAGTTCTATGTAAGTTACAGTGCAAAAACCTAATTCAGCACCCCCAGAACGATCACCGAGAATCCAGTTTTTTCCTCCTATTAGGGAGTTCATTCACATAGATGAGCTGTGAATTTTGTATCTGGTTATATTTCACCCTTTGCTTTGGTTGGTAGGAAGCTTGAAGGTGAACTCCTGGCCCATCTTTAGTAACTCTGGTATGTGCTTTGGTGTATGAACTTTTGGCTTCTTTTATTCTCAAATGCCTTTTTTTTTTGTATTTTGTCATATGTATTTTGGTAATTTATCTCAAATCTTTTCTGGGACACAGTGTGGTATAAGTAAGTGACCAAATAAATACATGAATTCACAAATGAATGTACAAAAACTAGGAGGCATAAAATGTACCCACAGCTGACGCACAGTTCAGGTTCCCTGAGCTCATCCCTAGATCCGAGCTCCGTGAAGCGTGTTGCCCTGAGAGGCGCAGCCTGAGTGGTGGGCCCGCTGCTCGGCTGCTTTCCCTCCCTCCCCCCCACCCACCAGGACGGTCCCTAGTTGTACGTGCCATCTCGATTTTATTTAAAGGGTTCTGATGCAACAAAGAGCACGAATGAGTCCACACACGACACAGTCCATGCGCACCCAGAGGCTGGCTGTATTCCTCCAGTGTCTTATGGGCCTGCCTTACGTTCCTCACGTTTAAGGTAGGTGACAGGCACTGAGTCTCTGACAGCATCTCTAAATAGGCAGAGTACCGTCTGAACATGATAACAAAATACCCACCAACCTCAGGAGTATTTTATAGGATGAAGAAGACGAACGACTATTTATCTGAGTCAAATGAAGCGAGTCCTAAGTATAGGAACTAATAAACCATGAGTTCAGTTTTGTCGTTAGAAAGCAGGCATGACTATTGGGAGACCGCAACGCCCACTTGCTCTCGACTGCCTGAGCGTGCCACGCCGTTAGAGGGCGGTCCTCCGGCTCCGTGTCCTTGGACGCACGCTGCACGGCTGCACACACGGGGAAGCCTGGCGATTCCGGATCCATGCCGACTGCTTCTCCCAAATGAGGCAGGAGGTGTCCATGTACAAGGGATGCAAGCGTTCCCACTGCCTCGTTTCCTCCTGACACTTTGCTCCTACGGACACCAAAAACCACGCCCGATGGTGGGCAGCTGTACATACTTCCGTTAGATTGAGTTCCGTAGGGGTCAGGGCTGCGCACTGTTCATCTTTGCATCCTTAGCCCCCAGTATATGCTTGGCACGCAATAAAACGATAATTAGATGGGAACCAGAGTGATAAGAGGTCAGTTCTCACAGGCCCTCTGCGCTACCAGCTACGATACGTTTAATTATTCAGTAAACAAGTTCTTGAGACGCCCTGAGTGTGAGGTGTCGTGCTGTGTGCTGGCCAGAACACTTCTGAAACGAGCTATGATTCAGCAAAGAGCCAGACCTAATATGACTAAGCACGAGCCACAGCCTTAGTGGGCAGGGTTTCTAGAAGTATCTACTTTCCTTTCTCATAAAGAGTTAACTGTGGAGCCTCAAACTTGTTTTATCCCCTCCACCCTGGGGTCGGGAAAGGAGAGACGGCACATGGCGTATGCAGGACCCGCGTTCGTCACACTCAACAGAATACTGTAGTAAGAACAAATAATAAACTTTAATTTGAATATATTACAGAATATAATTTTTTTGAATTACAAAAATAGTTAAAATTTTTTTTCCATTTGCAAGTAATATTTGCTACCAACTACAAATAGTACATCGATGCGCTGAACCGTACACGTGACCCTACATCCCTAAGCCTGCACCTTCTTCTCTCCTGCGTCACAAATCACACGTAAGAGAAGCAGCCGCGCGACAGGACTGTGCAATCCTGAGACCTCGCCAAGACGCTCCAGAAGGATCCTTGATAACAATTGGATGGTATCTCTTTAAAACTAGTCTTTATGATTTTGTTGCTCAATTTTATAGATTAAAAACTTTTTTTAAAAAACTAGTTTAAAATTCCAGGAATTGCTATTTTTGGAGTATCTGCCTTGCCCCAAAGGTAGTAAAATGACACGGAAAAGCTAGAGTGTTAAATTCAACAAAAGCTCACTTAGAAGTAAATCGCCATCAGTGGAAACGCTTATGGAGTATGTAAGAGATGTGACAGTAATAGAAATTAACTGGAAGACAAGTTCCATTGACAAAAGCCACTGAGGACTCCCATCTGTCTTTTCCCACTACTATGTTTCCTAATATTTTACGTGAGCTTAAGTAAGAATCACAAGATAATTCTAAAATTCATCCTGGGTTCTGTCCAGATCTGATCTACCTTGTACCTCAGATGCTGAGAACCAACTATTGAAAAAGTAGGAACAACAACATGAGAAGGTAGAGCCTTTGGCATATGACAAATGATGTAATTTTGTTTCCTAAAATGCAGTTGTTTGGGCCAGTCTAGTTTGACCTGTGCTCCGAACTGATCCGACGTGGGTCTAAGATACGAAACAGGAACTGAAAGAACTTCAAGTGTCCGGACGGCGGATGGCGAGGGCCACCTGCAGCCCCTGCTCTGCTCTCTGCCGTGTTCCGGCCTCCTCCTTCCTCAGCCCCAGCCTCGCCGGGGGCGCAGGGACAACACGCGTGGCCTGCCGGCTGCCATGCTTCAGGGACTTAGGACAACGTTCTTTCAGTTCTCAGGCGGGGGAGGAATGGCTCTGCACTTTCTACACCTGCAATGCTGGGCACCTTAAACTAACAGAAACAAAATACACGGGGTAGAAACAAAGGTAATTTGCTACATAAAAACATGTATGTCTATTTTCTGAAAATCAGGTGTGAGTCTAAAAGTGCTCGGTTGTATGACAGGTCTATGTTACAAGAGCTCAGAAACATGGGGCTAGAATATGACTTGGGGTCCAGCTACTAGGAGGTCCCCTGAAGGGCTCTGTACAACCTGTGCTTTATTATCATTACGTTAAGAAACGGCCATACTGCATATATATTGTAGCCCTGCGTTCAAAACTGATGCTTCTTCAGCAAAATATATGAAAAAGATTCTTAACCTGTTTAGTTCCCTAAAATATAACAGAGACATGACTGAGATTTGCACACTATTTCCTGAATACTTTTAAGTGTACCCCACAGACTTTGTTCATAGTGTGCACCTTTTAAACGGCTGCAACACTTCTGTTTATTTGATGATAAATAGCAGGTTATTTATTTATCATCAAAATTACCGCAAAGGTAATCCCCGAGGTCCATTATCTAGTAATGACTGGACGGTTTCATAAAGGGTCTTACTGCCCCTCTTAGGATCATATCGTGTTTACACCCTGCGCTCTCCTAAGACCCAGAACGCGTGACGAAACTCTTTACGAATGCCCTGGGGAAATGGGACACCCTGCGGATGACTAACATGGGGAGGACAGGCTGACGGTGGCTCTTGGGCATGAAGGGCGTTGGTTATTGCAGCTCGGGGAAATGCCACGGAATGCCAATATTAAAAAAATAATGCCATTCTCCTTAAAGTCAGTAAGTTACATAAGAGTTCTCTGAGGATTTTTGGAAGAAAAGCACCAGGCGAGTCCAAAGCCTTATTGCTTGTGGGATCACACACAGGGCCACAGCCCGGACCACGGTGCTCAGTTCAGCCGGGAGGCTGGGTCTCAGCGAGTCAGTCACCGATCTTGAGGCTCAAAGAGCAAGGAAGGAAATGTCAAAAAAAATAGAGCAAAGTGGTGACCGGTAGGCCTCGGGGGCTACTTTAGACAGGCACTCTGTTTTCCTTGGCCCATTTCTTCATGATCCGGATGATGTACTCCACCTGGGTGTTCCCTGTGCTTCTCAGTAAATGCAGTACTTCTCGAAGGGTCTCTCTGGGGAAAGATTTGAAGAGACAAAGCGTTGCGATAAAGCATCTAAATTAACAGATGTAATCACCTCGCACTTGTCCCTCACTAGCTCCAGAGAGGCAGTTTTGGTGACAGACTATTTTACGGTGTATTCACAAACCAGTTAGGGACCCCCAAGCCTTCATTTTTTTTTAAATGTCTATTTATTTATTTTGAGAGAGAGGGAGGGGGAGAGAGAGAGAATGTGTGAGCAGGGGAGGGGCAGAGAGAAAGGAAAGAGAGAATCCCAAGCAGGCTTTGCATGTCAGCACAGACAGCCCAACGTGGGGCTTGATCCCATGGACCATGAGATCATGATCTGAGCCAAAACCAAGAGCTAGACGCTTAACTGACTGAGCCACCGAGGCGCCCCCGAGCCTTCTATTTTTATGATGGCATAGCAAAATGGAAATTCTCTGAAATCCTTCTTACCAGTCCAACCTAAGTATCACCAGATACTTATACTATCTATACACATGCTATTAATCTTTCTGGCCTAACATGATGTATTTCTATTTCTATGCCTATTCTGTATGACCAAGTAGAAAGAGGGTTGGGTTCAAAGAATTAGGTTTAAAGTCTAGCTCCATGCTAACAAGTTGCGTCTCTGAGTCCGAGATCTCTCTCTCTCTCTCTCTTCTAAGATTTTATTTTATTTTTATTTATTTTAATTCAAGTTAGTTAACACAGTATAGTCTTGGCTTCAGGAGTAGAACCCAGTGATTCATCTCATATATATGACACCCAGTGCTCATCCCAAAGATTTTATTTGTAATGTTTCTTTGTTAGTTTGTTTAATTTTTTAAGTGTTTCTTTATTCTTGAGAGAGAGACAGAGACAGTGTGAGCAGTGGAAGGGCAGAAAGAGAGAAGGAGACACAGAATTCTAAGTAGGCTCCAGGCCTTGAGCTGTCAGCACAGATCCTGACACGGGACTTGAATTCACAAACTACGAGATGATGACCTGAGCCAAAGTCAGCCACTTAACTGACTGAGCTACCCAGGCGCCCTTATGTTTATTTATTTTTGAGAGAAACAGTAAGAACATGAGTGGGGTAGGGCAGAAAGAAAGGGAGACAGAGGATCCAAAGCAAGTTTTGTGCTGGCAGCTGAGAGCCTAATGAGGGGCTCAAACTCATGAAACATGAGATCATGACCTGAGCTGAAGTTAAAAGCTTAACTGACTGAGCCACCCAGGTGCCCCCAAGTTCTCTTTTGTTTAAGATGGTAATCACCTTAAACTGGGTGTCACTGCCATATTGTAAAATCTTATAAAGCCAGAGTAATGGATGATTTTTTCAAGAAAATTAATTTATTAGGGTCGCTCAGTCAGTTAAGTGTCCAATTCTTGATTTTGGCACAGTTCATGGGATCGAGCCCCATGTCATGCTCTGCACCGACAGCACGGAGCCTGCTTGGGATCCTCTCTCTGCCTCTCCGCTGCTCGTGCTCTCTCCCTCTCTCTCAAAATAAATAAATAAACTTAAATTTTTAAAAAGAAAATTAATATATTAAGAAATATGGAAGAGAAGAAAGTTTAGAGCTAAGATTTGGCAAATACCCAATATTTATGTTTTATGTAATTTAAATTTAATTAAAATTAAAACTCATGTTTTAAGTAATGCATACTAGGGGCGCCTGGGTGGCTCAGTAGGTTAAGCATCCAACTTCAGTTGAGGTCATGATCTCGCGGTTCATGGGTTCAAGCCCCACATTGGGCTCTGTGCTGACAGCTCAGAGCCTGGAGCCTGCTTCCAACTCTGTGTCTCCCTCTCTCTCTGCCCCTCCTCTGCTCACCCTCTGTCTCTGTCACTCTCAAAAATTAATAAACATTAAAAACCTTTTTAAGTAATGCATACCAAAACTTCCTTATTACCTTATCAAATGTACAGGTGACTGCCTATTGATCTTCCCCAAAAGTTCACTCATATTTTCTATTTCTGTTTTCTATTTCAGGCATCTTCTTTCACCTAATCAAATTATTTTTATTTTAAGTTCATTTATTTATTTTGATAGAGAAAGGGAGGGAGGGGCAGAGAGAGACAGAGACAGAATCTCAATCAGGCTCTTCATGGCCAGTGCAGAGCCTGACGTGGGGTTTGAACTCATGAACTGTGAGATCATGACCTGAACCGAGATTAAGAGTCCCATGATTAACTGACTGAGCCATCCAGGCACCCCATCGTAATCAATTTTTATAAATGGAATTTAGGATTGGAATCAGATGCAAGGCAGGAAGCAATTTTTGAAAGATTATTTATTTATAAAATAATCACATCTCTTAGTCATATATCAGTAACAAATATATTCCATAAAGTTTTTCTTAGAAAACCAAATTTAGTTTTAAGTTTTAAAATTTTTTGTTACAAATGGAGCTGTATGCTATTTAATTTTATGTAATCTACTGTCTCAGTATTTCCTGGAATATAGGAAGGTAAAAAAAAAATGTATCAACCATACCCACTCCATTCCTAAATCTTTTTTTAAATGTTTATTTATTTTTGAGAGAGAGGGAGGCAGAGTGTGAGCAGGCTCACAGGCTCTGAACTGTCAGCACAGAGCCCGACGAGGGGCTCAAACTCACAAACCGCAAGATCGTGACCTGATCTGAAGTCAGACGCTCAACTGACTGAGCCACCCAGGTGCCCTCATTCCTAAATCTTTGAAGCCCAAAGTAAAGGCATAAGAAAAAGCCAATAGGCAAAGAAAAGAATAGAAGAGATGGAAAGAGACTTTTTAAATAAAAATGACAATTCATTTGGAGCCTAATATATATCTTGCTCTTCCATTTGAAAGCTATAGTACACTCAGTGTTCCCAGTACAAATGATTTAGAACATAAAAAAATTTCTGGAGAGAAAACATCAGATAGACATATAAAACAACTTAATCTTCTATTCATCATAAAACATCATTATAGTTTTGGGTTTTCAGAAGATGTAATACAAGGAAATACTTCTTTTCCCTTACAAACCCCGAAAGAATAGAGCTAGGGTCCCTCGTCAGATTACTTACTTGGGTTCTCGTCCAGCTAAGATCATCTGGAAAATGCCCACACAGGCACCCCTCTTGCCTTCCCAATATTCAGGGTTAGGATCCAGCCTCTCTAAGACATCAAACGCTTTGGCAGAATAGTAGAACTGGCCCATCTGATTAAAAGAAAATATTGTGATAATATTTGTATCCAAAAGATTGCACTGAATGAAACAAAATGTAAAGATAGCATGAAACAGAACTGTATTAAAAGATATATGGTTATTAATAACATTTTCAACTAGCAAATTAGATAAATTTCAATTCCTTACCAAAACTAAAGAAGGAAAATCACAAGTTGAGTACATGGTTCAAGTTCTATTAGTTTTCAACAATATAACATTTTTCCTATATATAGTCAAATTATGCCATAATCAACACATCTGTCATTTCTGCTGATTATAGTGTAATTTTTTTAAAAGTGTATATATTTATTTTGAGAGAGACAGAGACAAGCACAAGTGGGGAAGGAGGAGAGAGAGAGAGAGGGAGAGAGAATTCCAAGCAGGCTCCACATTTCCAGGTTTCCTCAATACATTCTGTAGGTGATTATTATCATTCATTTTATGCTAACTTGATCATTTTCAACCCAAGAGAATATTACTTTCCCTGAGTTCCTAAATTCTTAAAATGCCTAGATGGATACTGACTACTACTCTAAACATCAAATCTAAACATTTCATTCATTTTGACAGATGTCTTTACTAAATATCTTACACATTTCCTCGGCCATGTAGAGCGTGCCGAATACTATTAAACCGTAGTTAGGTGAGTTTTCTTATTTTTTTATTAATTTTTTTTAACATTTATTTATTTTTGAGAGACAGAGACAGATCATGAACAGGGGAGGGGCAGAGAGAGAGGGACACACAGAATCTGAAGAAGCTTCAGGCTCTGAGCTGTCAGCACAGAACCCAACACAGGGCTCGAACCCATGAACCGTGAGATCATGACCTGAGCCGAAGTCGGACGCTCAACCAGCTGAGCCACCCAGGCGCCCCAGGTGAGTTTTCTTGCCTGGCAGTCACAAACGTATAGTGTCGCCATTTTGTTGCAGTCTTCAGCCTGCAGGGCAATCCCTCTCGCTCGGTGCCGTGCTCCTCCTTCTCCATCCCTGTAAGCTGCTGCTCTAACCCTTTGCTAATTCCCCTAAGATCTCTATTGCAGTCTTAGCTTAGCATTTTTCTAGCCTTCAGGGAAAACACAACTTTCTTCCCTTCAGTTCAAATTATACTGGTACTTTCATCCACCCTTCCCTCATTTCTGTACATTTCACAGAAAGAAGTGTTCTTATTCCCTCTCAAGGTTATTCCTTCTTCCTGTGTTCTCTTCTGAAAATTGTTTTTGGTGAAATAACACAGATACAGAATGGTGCACGAAACATTGATGTACAATTTGACGCACATAACATGAACACACGTGTAATCCCCGCCCAGGTCAAGAAACAAGACGCTGACAGCTGTTTAGTTCTCTCTGTCTCATTCCCAGACCACAGCCCTCTCCTTCCCTCCAGAAGCAACTACCATTCCAACTTTTCTGGTCATCAGTTCTTTGACATTTTTTTTATAGTTTTATTGCCTATGTGTATACTTTTAGACAATACAATGAAACTTTGCCTTTCAAAACTTTATGAATATCATAAATATTCTTCTGTGTCTTGCATACGTTAAGACGCACCTACATTGCTGGATATAGCTCTAGTTGGTTGATTTAAAAAATACTTATTTCGAAAGAATTCTAGACTAATAGGATGTTACGGAGATAGTATAAAGAGGTCCCATGTACCTTTTTCTCTCCTTTTTTTTTTTTATAGAGATTTTATTTTTAAGTAATCTCTACACCCAACGTAGGGCTCAAACTCACACCCCCAAGATCCAGAGTCACATGCTCTACCAGCTGAGCCAGCCAGGCACTCCAAAACTTCAGGGTTTTTTGTTTTGTCCCATGTGTACTTCCACTCACATCCCCCAGTTCCAGCTTACTATAGTGCGATATTATAGTACCTAAACCCAGGACATTGACATTGCTATCGTGTGTGTCTAGTTCTGTCGTTTCATCAGATGTGCAGATTCACGTAACTATCAAGATCCAGAACGATTCCACCATCACAAAGCTGTACTAGCCCTTCACAGTCATACACGCCCCCTCCCTGTTCATCATCCTTAACCCCCAGCAAGGACTAATTTGTTCTCCATCTCTATACTTCTCCTCTCATGAATGTTATGTATATGAAATCAAGCAGTATGGGACTCTTTGAGATTGGCTCTTTTCACTCCGCATAATGTCCTTCTTATTCTTTATTAATTCAAGTTATTCTGGTGCAGTATAGGGAATATAGTCAATGGTTCGTAAGAGCATTGTATGGTGACAGATAGTAGCCACCCTTGTGAGCGCAGCATGACATGTAAAGTTGTTGAATCACTATGTTGTACACCTGAAACTAATGTAACATTATGTGTCAATTATCCTTCAATTTAAGGGGCGCCTGGGTGGCTCAGTCGGTTAAGCCTCCGGCTTTGGCTCAAGTCAGATCTCACCTTCGTGGGTTCAAGCCCCGCGTCGGGCTCTGTGCTGACAGCTAGCTCAGAGTCTGGAGCCTGCTTCCCGTTCTGTGTCTTCTTCTCTCTCTGCCCCTCCCCCTCTCATGCTCTGTCTCTCTCTCTCTCTCAAAAATAAATAAAACATTAAAAAAAATTATCCTTCAATTTAAAAAAAACCAAGGGGGGGGGGCGCCTGGGTGGCTCAGTCGGTTAAGCGTCCAACTTCGGCTCAGGTCATGATCTCACGGTTCCTGGGTTCGAGCCCCACATCAGGCTCTGTGCTGACGGCTCAGAGCCTGGAGCCCGCTTCAGGTTCTGTGTCTCCCTCTCTGCCCCTCCCCTGTTCATACTATCTCTCTCTCTGTCTCAAAAATAAATAAAAACTTTTTTTAAAAAATTAAAAAAAAAAAACCAAGGCACTGTGAGTGTCAGTAGATTGTTGGTATTACATGACCTTGAAAAAGCAGGAGGCACCTTCACCCAAAGCCTGGTTTGGATGATGCCATACACACACCAAGAGAGCAGGGAAAGACTGCTTGCTTATCTCTGGGAGGAGCCGGGCAGGCCTCTCAGGGAGAGCGAGGGAGAAGGCTGGCTGGTTTTTACTGCGGTTGGGGGTGGGGCTGGGCGAGGGCTCCTGAGCACAAGGAAGGGCTCCTGTGGTCTGAATCACCTGCCGGCGCCAGGAAAGGGAGCACCTAGCATTTCTTAGCATTTGTTCAGATGTGGGGCACAGGGAGCAAACGGAAGGGGGAAGCTAAAAGTTGTCAGCAGTCAAACATCAACAATGGGACGAATGGGCTGTCGTCACCATTCCTGCGTATTAATGAGCAGCAGTCCGCACCAAACCGGTTTGTTTAACCATTTACTACAGAGGACACTTGGATTTTTTCCAGTTTTGGCTTATTACAAATAAAGCTGCTACTGACACTGGGAATAGGTATTTGTATGGACACAGGTTTCACTTCTGAGCTAAATGCCCAGGAGTGTGATTGCTGAGTCATATGGTAAGCATGTGTTTGTTTGTTAAAGAAACCGCTTCATTCATGTATACATTTTTTCTGTCCTTTTACTTTCAGTCTACCTACATCATATTTAAAATGAGTTTCTTGTAAAAAGTACATAGTCGGGTCATGGTTTCCTATCCACTTTGTCAATGTCTCTCTTTTAATTAGCATATTAAGACCACTTACATTTAATGCGATCGACATAGTAGAGGACTTAATGCTGCCATTTTTCCCCTATTTGCCCTGTTTTTCCTGGACATCTCATACATGTCTCTGTAATGTGCAGCCGGAGAAAGAGATGATTGTGCAATTAGCACAGAGGGAGGACAAAAAAAGCCTGGACTTGATCTCTCCAGTCTTTTCCTCTACGTATCTCTTTCCTGCTTTTTCTATAGTTTAGTAAACCTTAGCCATGAGCGTCACTTTGAGTCCTCTAAACCCTTCCAGGGACTCCCCCAACTAGTGGGTGGTCATGGGACCACTGAGCCAGCAGGTAAGACTGACCTGTTTTTCAAGGTCATTATCTTCTTTGATTTTAGCCCCGTCTACCTCTCATCTCCGTTAGGGCTTTCTTCCATCGGAAATGTTCCCATTCTTTTGAATCTCTAACCTCCCTGTTCAGCAGCTCCTCTGCCTCAGCATACTCTTACTCCCTCGTCTAAAAACAACAAAAAAACAAAAATCCTCTCCCTCTACCTGGAAAAATACTCCCCCACCCCATGACCCTAACTCTGCTTTTCCTTTTAATTTAGCGTCACATTTTCCCCCTTATCCTCGGCATCGATTTCTTTGACTGTGGTCTACACTCACTGAGTCTGCTTTCTAGTCTCATTCTCTTCTCTACCCACTACTGTTTTCTCATGCAGTTCTCTCGGGCTGCAGATTTGACATACCCCTCCCGTGGCTTTTGATAAAATTGAAACAAGAAAAAGAGGAGTGAAAAGCCCTTCCCCCCCACTCCTGGTTCTTTTCTTTCCTTTATGTCCATCTTCATCCTGTCTCTTACACTGATTCTTCTGTCCCTTAAACACTTAGGTCCATGTGGCTCCTCACCCCATTCACTGGGTAACCTCACTGTCGTCCACACTCTGCCCCTACGGCTGCTACTACTACTACCACCACCAGCACCACCAGCAGCACCACCAGCACTGACAACTGTCAACTCCTAAAACTGGATCTTCTGGGGCTCCTCGATGGCTCAGTTGTTTGAGCGTCCGACTTCGGCTCAGGTCATGATCTCACGGTTTGTGGGTTCCAGCCCCGCGTGGGGCTCTGTGCTGACAGCTAGCTCAGAGCCTGGAGCCTGCTTCAGATTCTGTGTCTCCCTTTCTCTCTCACCCTCTTCTGCTTGCTCTCTCTCTCTCAAATATAAAAATAAAAAACATAAAAGAAAAGTTTTAAACTGGATCTCTAATCCTGACCTCTTACATGAACACCTGAACTCCAGGCTCGCCACGACAATCTCCCACAGGTAATCTCTCTAGCGGGAGCCCCAGACGCACTTCAGATTTAATACATCTACAATCGAACTAAATTCCTGTCTGAATGTTTTCTTTCCCTCTGCCTCCCCTAACTCAACGTCATTGCCATCTACGAAGTCATGTTAAACATTTTCAAGTTTCCTGTGTTTTAAAACCTTTTCCATTGGTGGTGATTCACTTTATTTCTGTAATGATTCATTTTGAAATGAACTATTATTAATTTAACACTAGGCTCTTCTTACCTAAATATTCCCCAATAGGAATTTCCATAATGTGAGACTAATTTGTTAATAAAGCTTCTAATCTATAGGATAGAGCCCCAAAGTCCTCCCTCCTTCTCCCTGCCTTTCCAACTCCCCACCCACCCACACACAGGCCCCCTCCCCGCCCCCACAGAGCCAGTCCTTTACAAAATCTGATTGCTTTTTTATTCTCTTTTAACGGTTCCTTTGTCTCTCCAGTCCAGTATTGGCCCCTAAGTATTCTCTAAGGTTGGGTTTGCAACTCTCTACTCTTTTCACTTTACTTCATTACCTGGATAATCCTGTTTTATCAGGGCTTCAATTACTATTGCAATTGGGCTGATTTCTCCAAATTTATGTCTCTAGATGTCAGAAGACATTCTTCCTGAGCCTCAGAACCAAGTTTCCAACACCCACATGAATATCTGCCTGAATGATATCTACAGACTCAGAGTCTTTAGAAATCTAAAACAACCTCTCTCAATCATTGTTTCATATATATTATTTCATTTATATGCATACATACTTGATATGTAAATAAAACCATAAATACTATCTATCTCTGCATTCATATGTTCATAAAGGGGATGATATTTCTTTTCTTTTCTTTCCTTTTTTAAGATTTTATTTTTAAGTATTCTCTACACCCAATGTGGGGCTTGAACTCACAACCCTGAGATCAAGAGTTGCATGCTCCTCTGACTGAGCCAGCCAGGTGCCCCAGGGATGGATGACATTTCTGGTATCACTATGTGAATCTTTTCACCATTTAACCTCTAGGCCATTTCACCTCTAGGACACCCTCCCCTAACACTTGGTGAGTGTAGGACTGTGTGACTGACCTTCCGTTTTCCCGTTAGGTCTCACTCGGACTCACCTTGTAGCAGTCATTAGCAATGAGCTGTAAGAGGCTAAAGGACTCGCCAGAAGTTTCCATCTTGAGATACAGTTCCCAGGCCAGTCTTGGTTTCTTATTCATTATATCTACAAAAAAAATATTTTTGGCCTTTATTTATTTATTTATTAGAGAGACAAAGAGAGAGAGTGTGGAAGCAGGGGACAGAGAAAAAGAGAGAAAGAGACAAAAAAAAAAAAAAATCCTAAGCACACTCCATGCTCAACACAGAAGCTGACACAGGGCCTGATCCCATGACCCTGAGATCATAACCTGAGCCAAAATCAAGAGCTGGACACTCAGCTGACTGAGCCACCAGGTGCCCCAGAGTTTTACCTTTTAAACCTGCAGGAAATACAATTCTGCATCTTGTTATTCTTTGGCTTTGGTTCTATGTTCCAAACAGACAAAGAAATGTAAACAGCCCTTATGCAGAAAGCTTACAGGTCATCATTAAGTTGGTTCTCCATCAGAACTCTACCATACAGAAGACATTTAAGTCAGGATTCACATAATTATGTCTTTTTAAAACTGGGTCGATTTCCAGTCCTTCCCACTTTGCTCATCGACTTAAAAGTCCATCTCATTCATTAAATCCTGCTCAGACAGTTTCAGTCTCACTGAGAATATGTGATTGCTGGAAATTTCCCTTGACTTCAAAAACTCTGTGAACGTTTTAAATCCAAGTGAGAAAAAGGAGCAAGAAAAGATAATGAAGAGGGGGAGGCGGATGGACAAAGGTTGTAGGCTACATAATATTAAAAAAAATTATGGTTTGTGGGATTGAGTCCATGCTGTAGGCACAGAGCCCACTTGGCCTCTTTCTCTCCCTTCCTGTCTCCCCAGCTCACCTGCATATACACTCTCTCAAAAGAAATAAACTTAAAAAAATGTTTCCAACATTTTACCACTTTTCAGGCCTTCATCATAATGAAAAGGTAAAATTAGCGTATTTAACACAGAACACCGTAAGCTGAGATTCTGGAAACTTGAACAGGGCTGAGGGAAGAACTGCCAATGTTGTATGGCAGAACCAACTACAGGAAAAGGTACGTAAAACACGTACATGGCCACCCTTGCTGAGTAGCATTCACGATGCTTAATTTCAGTGTTTACTCATTCTACAAAACAAAATTAGAAATTTCACTGTAGGGGCGCCTGGGTGGTTCAGTTGGTTGAGTATGTGACTCTTGATTTCAGCTCAGGTCATAATCCTGGGGTCACGGGATCAGGCTCCATGTCAGGCTCTATGCTGGGCACGAAGCCAGCTTGGGGTTCTCTCCTCCTCTTTCCATCTGCCCCTCTCCCCTGCTCTCTCTCTCTTTAAAATAAAAAAATAAAACAAGGGGTACCTGGGTACCTCACTCAGTTGAATATCCAACTCTTGATTTTCGCTCAGGTCATGATCTCATGGTCATGATCTCCTGAATCAGCCTCTGCACTGACAGCATGGAGCCTGCTTGGGATTCTCTTTCTCTCCCCTCTCTCTGTCCCTCCCCTGCTTGTGCTCTCTTTTTCTCTCTCAAAATAAATAAATAAACTTAAAAATAAATAAATAAATGTTAAATAAATAAATATTGACTATAATTTCCATCTAGAAGATTATGCAACAGAGAAGAAAGAGAGAATTCCTCTACAACATTTAAAACAAGACTCACAGGGGCACCTGGGGGGCTCAGTCAGTTAAGTGTCTGACTTCAGCTCAGGTCATGATCTCACGGTTTGTGAGTTTGAGCCCCACATTGGGCTCTGTGCTAACAGCTCAAAGCCTGTAGCCTCCTTCAGATTCTGTGTCTCCCCCCCTCTCTGCCCCTCCCATGCTCATGCTCTGTCTCTCAATAATGAAAACATTAAAATTTTTTTTAAAGAAATACAAAATAAAAAATAAAAGAAGACTCACAGCACCGAGCTAACCAACTAAGGTAAACGTAATCATTTTTCATCTTCTCACTTTGGATTAAAAGAAAAACCTGCAAGAAAAGGAATAAACATGAAAAATTTTTGCAATTAAAGTACCTATGTGGGCTTGCCTTAGGTCAATACTTAGTGTAGCCTTACAGATGATCAAATGCTATACAGGCTGTTAAGAAAAGTAAAGGACAAACCCGGGGTGATGTTAACACACTTCTTTCAGTTATTGATCTCACAAGCTGGCACAAGGTCGGTAAGGATATATAAGATTTGAACAGAATAATTAATAACTGTATCGTACATATTTGTTTAAGAACACATGACTGTGCTACTGGGCAGTAAGACAAGTCTCAACAAATTTGGAAGGACTGGTGTCATACAGGCCACAGTGGATGACCACAATACGATTAAGTTAGAAATCAAAATAAAAAGCCTGGGAAAGATAATACACATATTTGAAAATCATGAAACACATTTTAAATAAAATTTCACAAAGAAGGGGCACCTGGGTGGCTCAGTCAGTTGAGCATCTGACTTCAGCTTAGGTCATGATCTCATGGCTTGTGAGTTTGAGCCCTGCATCAGGCTCTGTGCTGACAGCTCAGAACCTGGAGCCTGCTTCAGATCCTGTGTCTCCCTCTCTCTGCCCCTCCCCCACTCATGCTCTGTCTTTTTCTCTGTCTCTCTTTCTCACTTGATCTTAGCCAAAAGGCTGAGAAGCGATATCTCTTTCTCAAAAATAAGTAAAAGCATTTGAAAAAAATTTCACAAAGAAGGCATCATAATGGAAGTTAGGAAATAATTAGAATTTGAATAATAATAAGTGGAACAATTTGCTAAATAATAACAAAATTGAATTGAATAATTCAACTGAAGTGCTTTGAATGATTCAGACAAATTAGTCAATAGAGTTTGAAGTCAAAATAGTGCTTAGTCTCGGGGGAAAGAGATGGACTCAAATAAGTAGATGAAGGGATTTCTATGGGGCTGGGTGATACTGTTCCATGGTTTGAGTACTGATTTTCTGGTACGTTCACTTTAAGAATTCACCAAGCTGTACACTTTGACTTGTATACTTTTCTCAATGTGTGCTATGCTTTCATACACTTTATTAAGAAAAGGAAAACAGTCATATAGTTATAAAAATCTATGTCTATTCACATTTTACTTTTTAACATAGCCTAAGAACAAAAGAACTTTTATAATCCTTTGCCCTTGAACATTTTATTTCAGTGACAAAAAGATAATAATGTTTTTATTTTTATCATTTATTTTCAAGTTTTTACTTAAATTCCAGGTAGTTAACATATCGTGTTATAGTGATTTCGGGTGTAGAACTTAGTGATTCATCACGTCCATCCAACACGCATGCTTACTGCGTGCCCTCCTTAATACCCATCAGGCATTTAGCCCATCCCTGCCCACCTCCCCTCCGGCAGCCCTCAGTTTGTGGTCTATAGTTAAGAGTCCGTTTTATGGTTTGCTTCTCTTTCTTTTTCTTTCCCCTATGTTTATCTGTTTTGTTTCACTCTGGAAAACAGTACGGAGGCTCCTTAAAAAGTTACAGATTAACAATAATATTTATAAATTGAATCATTCGAATGCATCAAAAGCAGGTACCCACCTCTTCACCCTCGCTGGTGTTGCCTGTTGCAGCTTTGGCTTGGGCGTAATTAAAGTTAAAGATGTCATCATTGTAGAAGTAACTCTGAAAAACATCCCAAGAGTAGGTCACGTTGCGTATTAACATACACAAAACATAAAAACATCAGTTATACCAGATACACTCAAAGATCTCTTTAAGGCATGAGCTGACACCACCAATGTCACCATTGTAGAAGGGCCATCTCTAAGAGCGTCTTACCTCTGACACATTATATTTAGTATTCTGTATGAAACTCATCTAGAAAATTCTATACTGACCTTAAATGAGTTGAGGTAAATCAAGACATCATCAAATTGCTTAAGCAGAAAGAAGCAGGAAGCCATGCACTGCCTCCCAGGTACCGTATCTGAAACAGAAGGGAGAACGAACCGGCTATATTCAGGAAACCGAAAGTTCTTTAGCTGAGATTTGAGTTACTTTATAGTTTAGAGATAGGAATGTATTCCAAGACCTCCTTCTAGACTCTGAGATTACAGACTGTTCAGTGGACAAGACCCCAGCATAACGGAGGTGACGCAGTACTTGAGAGTGACCAATACTGTCCCTCAGGCCTAAGTCACAGACTCCAGAATGAACACACGGCCTGCAGGCTCCGGTATTCCTCGGATGCTCTTCCAGGCCTGTGCGTCTCTCACCCACTCCAACACAAGCACATCAGCCAATGTGGCTTAGTCTCCGTCATTGCCGATCTAGAAGATAGCCTGGCACTTCCAGACCAAATGGAGACATGTTTTGCCATGGAACCATCTGGTCCTGATCCTCAACAACCTTCTGTCTGATATCAGATTCCTGTTTGAGATGGTAGAGAATTAGTATGGCCCCCACCCTTGACACTGGCACTCCTATTCGTTCTTGCCCGGTTCCATTTCTCCCCCACAGCACTTGTCACAGTCAACATACCATATGATCTGTTTCTCTACTGTGTTGATTGTCTGTCCCACTAGGCCGTACACTCCACAAGGAAGGAGGACTTGTTAGTTTTGTTTCCTGCTATATCTCCAGTACCTCAACAAATTTTTGTCGTATAAATGAATGAAATGAGGAAAGGAAGTATTACTCGACAAATGGTTTTGGTGAAACATTTGAAAGAAAATGAATACTCAGGGGTGATAAATATTTAACAACTAGTTCACTATGAACACCGTCCATCAGAATAGACACTGGTGCACACAGCCCTCTCAGCTCATACTGGCTAACTGCCAGCCCTCTCTGTAGCCCTTTCTCAAACCTTACACTCAATCTTGACCGATGAAATCAATACTTCAATTAAAAAAATGAAGTAACAAAACTACTAGTGGGAAATATAAGTGAATATGATATAACTGTGTGCTACAAAGGTATTTTCTAAGCTAGATAGCCATGAATAACATCATCATAAAAAGATAAACTTAATTAAATGAGATTTAAATATTTTTATATGTGAAAAAATACCATGGGCAAATTAAAAGGCAAATGACCCACCAGAAAAAATACCTATGACATGAGAAAAGTTGAATACATAGGGAGCCCTTGAAACATCAATGGAAGTTAACATTTCAAATCAAAATCTGAATTGGGGCTCCTGCGTGGCTTGTCGGTTAAGCATCCAACTCTTGATTTCAGCGCAGGTAATGACCTGTTTGTGGGTTTGAACCCCACATCAGGCTCTGGGCTAACATCATGGAGCCTGCTTGGGATTCTCTCTCCCTCTCTCTCCGCCCCTCCCTTGCTCACACTCTCCTTGTCTGTCTCAAAATAAATAAGAAATAAACATTAAAGAAAAACAGAATCAAATTTTAATAACTCTCATGAGCTAAAGATTACATTTATTCTCCTCTCCTTATTTATTCTCTTATCCCACTTTAGCTGAGATGTTGGGAAGAGCTAACCCAATATTCCCTCCCGTGTCCCTTCCACAGGACTTCCTACTTAATTCTTTTCATTCAAGCCTGACAGATGTATCCCCGGACAGAGACTCAAACTTCACCAGACAATATATGACCAATTCCAACAAGCACGCGTCATGGGAATGAGTACAGATTCCAGCCATACATACCACACTCACTCGCTGACCCTCCCACCAGCTGGAAGAACTGCTGGGCGATCTTTATATGGTCCCTCTGAAAAACAAAGCAGAGCTGAGAGAAGTGATACAAGCTGAAAATATTTTATTTGTATTATATGTTATGGTTTTAAAATATTTGCCAGGATTTAACATATACCCTTCTTTTAAATCCTCTCGTAAACTAATCCTTACTAGCATAAATAACTAGAGACTCATTCCCTGAAACTGAATTAAAATCTACCCAGGGTGAGATAAAAAAGAAGAAAAAATTCCAGTCCCCAAACTCTATCCTAAAAGTACCTTCATTAAATGAACTCATTCATTTAGTCGTTCATTCACACGCTGAACAGATATTTATTGCTCTTTTATCTTGCATCAGACGGTGTGGTAGGAGCCATGGCTATAGCAAGGGGTATTAATTAAATACACTCATCCATTTTGTTCAGTAACTATTTAATGCCTATCCACTATCGGAGGCATTGTAGAGTGAGCCAGAGATAAAAAGATTTATTTATATCCATTTTGTTCCAAAAAGAACATAATGTGCCATATGCATATGAATAAGAACTTGATTTTAGACAGTGTTTATAAAAATCTTTGTCAAAGAAACAATTATCCCCATCTTACAGATGCCAATATTATAGCTCAGAGGTGTGCAAGGTTAATGCAACTCACTGAAAATAAGAATGAAGATGTGCGATGATTTGTGGTTGTTATTAGCTATAAACATTGCTTCAAAATTGAGCTTTTAAAAGATGAAGCAGCAATACTTGGGTTAAAGCTTTCTTTTTTTTGGTCTTTAAATAACATAGAATTCTTTTCACAGTGAAATCTCGGTTGGGGGATATGGAGGAATGAAAGGAACTGCAGGTGAGCCTAATCGTAAACTTATTGCTGGCTGAACTTGAACATTCATTTTGGTCTTTCCCAAGACACTGTAACTGCAAACTATAGATTACCAGTGATTTCCTACTTACCGAACCCATTTCCTGGCCAAGGGCCGCATTGACCACTCCCTTGAGGATATACTCCTGGCAACACGGAATAACAATAATTACTCTTAAAAGAATGTGTAGCTATGAGAAGTCTTCCAAATTAATTTAAACTTAATACTTTATGTATATTATCAGAAGTTACCCAGAATCACTCTTCTCTTTTCCATCCTTGGCTTGAATGAAAGAATTAGGAGACTTTCATTTGGTTTTCAGGAAAGTGTCCATATACCAGAATTCACCATATTTGTAAATTCTCAATCTTAAGCAGGAGAAACTCAGTGGAAACTTCAAGGAGTTAAAGTTTAATTTCAACTCAATGGAAAAAATTAACAATAAAATATCCACGAAATAGTCTTTATCACCTTCTTAGCCCCTGCCGTTGTTCATAACCACAACGTATATAGTATTTTCTCTTTCCAATAACATAATTTTCTTTTCATAATAATCCTTTTCCTCAAAGTAAAAAGGAAGAATATCCTCTGATTTCCATTTGTAAGGTATTCTCTCTTTTGGAGCTCTGGGGCCTCACTTTTATCCCGTTCAGACATGGCTCTATTCTTCAAAAGACACCTTCCTTAGCAGCTATCAATTTTTTATGTAGGTACTATTTTTATTTAAGAGGACTCATAAAAAGAACATAAAAGATGCTGGAACTTTTAATTTTTTATATGAGAGAGAGAGACAGCGTGCGTGAGTGGGGTGGAGACCAGAATCCTAAACAGGCTCCAGACCCAGCACAGAGACCAGTGTGGGGCTCGGTACCATGACCCTGGGATCCTGACCTGAGTCAAAATAAAAAGCCAGGCGCTCAATCAACTGAGCCACCCAGGCGTCCCAATGCTGAAGTTTTGAATACACTGAGAACTATACCTGCTTAGATCTCATGGGGTCTAGAAACATTTTCAGTCTTTCATTCGGTAAGTGCAGTGTTGACTACATGCTTGTAGACAACAGTCCCTGACTGCCAAGAGCTAACAGTCTAGTAGGGAGGAAGGCAAATTACAAACAATTATACCTGTGAGATAAGTTTCGATACCTTGCTGTTAGTTCCATTGTAATCCTAGATTTTCGTTTTTTCAAACCTCAACCCTTTTGAGGAAATGACCACATATAAGGAAGTTTAAAAACATAAAAAATCCAGAATATTCATTCTCATATCGAAAGTCTCACAGGACATTCCTAGATCAAACTATATGGTCTTTCCTGAGATTCTACAAGCAGGAATCTTCTCTAGTATGCCTTCTCACTGCCTTTCTGAAATTCCACTTTCAGCAGAAGCTGGTTAGTAAAATGGTAACACATTTTCAATTACCTGAGGAGTAGTAGGTTCCAGATCCTTAATTAAGTTATAAGCTTCTTGCACATCATCTGAAATACAAGGAATAAGTAGCTATACTAGTCTCTATTCCAGCAAACTCTTCTGAAATAGTTCCCAAAAGGTAAGATCCTTCAGTACTCAAATGTTCATGGAAAGTGCGAGTTGTTTTATCTGTCTTCTAACTGTCCATCAAGTTCAATGTGGAGTAATTATCCTAAAGATAACCAAGTATCTTAGGAAACCCATAAGCCATGAAGCACCTAAAAAAGGGTTCAAGCTAAGTATATGCCGATAGCATTATAAGAAAAACTACTGATTTTTAAAAGGAGAATATATATTAAGTATGTAGGAGTGAAATGACATGAAGTCTGAGATTTCCTTTAAACCCTTTCAGCAGTAAACCAGAGAAAGGGAGGATGAATGAAAAATAATGGCAATATCTTGAAGACCATTGAATTGGGAATGAATATCTGGTTGTTCATTTGGGTGTTTATACTATTTACTTTTGCTTAGTTTGAACATTTCTATAATAAAAATTAACTTATAAAACACATATTTAATTTTTGTCCAAAAGCCTATTTTGTTGTGTTTACATATCAGATAGAACTGTTTGCAAGTTCATGTTCTTATTTTAATAAACACTTACATTTTCCTCGATGAGGAATATGTGGTCTGGCTGGTTTCTACAACGCACCTAAAAAGGCCCACACTGTGAGTGCCAGGTCCATGCCACGCGCCGCCACCAATGCGCGGTAGCTCCTACCCTGCTCTCCTCGCTGTCAGATAAAAGACCGCTTTAGGCATGTGTCTGACAATTTTACCCTGACTTAGGGGCAGTAAATGTCACCTTCTCTTTGAATCATAATATTTCTCATAAGAAGCTGGAGGTAGAAAGAAACAGAAAGGCAGATAACTAGAGTAAATAAAAAATAGTTAATGATAAAGACTCGAGAAAATGTGATGTACGTTATACACAGGGGAACACTAGAAAAATAACAATAAGGACAGGGAAGGAAAAGCAATGGAAAAACGGGGTAGAGAACAAAAGACAGAAAAAATAAAAGAAAGAAAAACAGAACGTGGGAGAAGGTTGGAAGCAACAGAGACGGAAAGAGGATCAAGAGAAAAGGTACAACAAATAAGCACCGATAAATTTGTTCTATCCTGTGAACCTGCTGCGAGTAAATACATTCTGGGAAGTATTTTGGATTTTAAAAGTTAAGCAGGTAGTTCAATTAGAGATTAGATGTTCTATCATATTACGTTATAAGCAAGACCAAGACCAATTTTTCTTACCTTGACGAAGGTAGTAAATCACTAAGTTTAACCGAGCTTCAGGAATGACATCAACCAGGGGAGGCAAGACCTGCAAAGCCCCTTCACCTCCTCGGAAAACAACCTAACGACAGAGAAAGCCCATTATTATGGCAGGAAGTATGAATGTATTTCTTGGGGGAAATGTGGAAGGAGCTGCCACCTATAACTCAGTTATTCTTTGGAAGGATGCATATATTTTTGAAGCTCTCAATATACACACGACGTTGCCCTCATTGAAAAAAGCCATTATCTAAATTATAATAAGTGTAAGAAACAGAATAAAGGCATAAGCCTATTGCATACATTTCCTTTTCATAAGAACTGCAGAAAACTCTTAATGTACCCAATAATTAATAATAAAACTTCTTTCTAGACAAATATGCTATGTCAAAAACTCCAGGAAGGAATTTATATAACCTTTCTGAGCCTTTTTCTTCATTATAAGGATTGAATGAGATAAAGACGGGTAAATGTGTGGTACATAGTAGGTGACATTTAATTAATTCTGTAAACAGTAGCACCTATTGTCTGGGATTGTAGTAAGCACTGGCGATGCAGCAGGAACAACTCACTTCCTTGTCTCTATAATATAGCTACACTCAAGTGGGGAGACATATAAGAATATTGTCATATGCTACAGAGAAGAGCTAAAACAGAAATACTACCCAGGAGAGCAGTTTCGTGCACTGTAGTACCCCCTGAACCTAGCGCGGTGTCTGGCACATAGCAAGCTGTTTCGCAGATAAATATAAAGAGGCATTAAGTCCCTAATCTCTCCTTTCTACCTCAAAAATATCCATTTCGTTATCTTTCTTGATTCTTCCTTGTCTGAGATGTTCCCTTCTTTTGCCGAGGTTAATTCTTTCACTCATTTTCTTGATTTCATGACTTGAAATAAATTAATTGCACTACAGTTAACATCAGGTGTACAATACGGTGATCCAACTATTCCATACATTATTCGGTGTTCATTGCGACAAGTTAGTGTTAATCTCTTTCACCAATTTCAACCGTCCCCTCCCTCATCTCCCCTCTGGTAACCATCTATTTGTTCTCTATAGTCAAGAGTCTGTATTTTGGCTGGTCTTTTTTTTTCTTTGTTTAATTTCTTAAATCCCACATATGACTGACATCATATGGAATTTGTCTTTCTCTAACTGACTTATTTGGCTTTATACACTCTAGCTCCATCCATGTTACCCCAAATGGCAAGGTCTCATTCTTTTTATGGCTGAGAAATATTCCATTGTATACATACACGACCTCTTCTTCATCCATTCATCTATTGATGGACACTTGGGTTGTTTCCATAATTTGGCTGCTATAAATAATGCTGCAATAAATATAGGGGTACATATATATTTTTGAATATTTATGTGTTTCTCATGTTCCTTGGGTAAATACCCAGTAGTGGAATTACTGGATCACATGGTAATTCTGTTTTTAATTTTTCGAGGAACCCCACACTCTTTTCCACAGGAGCTGCACCAATTTGCATTCCCATTAACAGGGCACAAGGATTCCTCTTTTCCCACATTCTCACCTGCTGGGAGCCATTTCTGAAGTACGGCAGGTTTGCAAGGCCTCCCACCGTCAGATGGCAAAAGGCATCTATGCCCACTCAACCCCCACTCAATTTCTGCTTGAGCTCTGACCCCCAAGGCACCTGAATGACTGATATCAGGAGTGGCTTGCCTTCTTATGCTAAAAATATGTGAATTGTACCTTGTGAAAAAACTTGTTATAGGAGTTTCTTCTTTTGTGATTATAGGAGCAAATGTTACATTTCCTGAGAAAACCTGTTTTTCTTTCCCTCGGAAAACAGGTTGTTGGCCCCTGCTCACAAAGACCTAACTCTTGCCTTTGCTATGCTAAAAACTTTGCCTTGTATTTGAATGCTAAAGATCCCTTCCTATCCCATATGATAAACATCTAGTCACCTACTTCAATCTCTATTGGTAAAGACTATGCATGAGTCTTCCACCTATCTATGTTCTGGGAAATTTTTACATACCAAAGAATTTGTTACCAAAAATCATTGTCTAAGGCAATTGCCACTTCTGTTTTGTACCCCATCCATTTTTTCAGTAAATAAAGCTGACTCTCGGGTCAGTACAGAGTTGCCTGCCTGGTGATCAGAAAGAAAGCCTAAGCTCTCTCACTCCCTTTCACCAACACTGTCCATCCTTCAGGGACCCCTGGACCTGCCGAGCTGGACTTCGGCACTCACCAACACTTATGTCTTGTGTTTTTGATCTAGCCATTCTAGCAGGTGCGAGGTGATATTGTGGTTTTGATTTGCATTTCCCTGATGATGAGTGATGCTGAGCATCTTTTCATATCTGTTGGCAATCTGGATGTTTCCTTTGGAGAAATGTCTATTCATGTCCCACTCACTTTTTAATTATTGGATTGGTTTTATGGGGGTTGAGTTGTATAAGTTTTGTTTTTGTTTTTGAGAGAGAAAGAGCACAAGTGGAGTAGGGGCAGAGAGACAGAGAAAGAATTCCAAGCAGCCTATGTGCTGTTGAACAGAGCCCCATGCGGGGCTCAAACTCACTGTGATACCAGGACCCGAGCTGAGATCAGGAGGCAGATGCTTAACCAACTGAGCCACTCTGGCACCCCAAGTTGTATAAGTTCTTTATACATTTTGGATACTAACCCCTTATCAGATGTCATTTGCAAATATCGTTTCTCATTCTGCAGGTTGCCTTGTTTTGTTGATTGTTTCCTTGGCTGGGCAGAACTTTTCATTTTGATGTAGTCCCAATAGTTTATTTTTGCTCTTGTTGCCCTTGCCACAGAAGACATATCTAGAAAACTGCTACTATGGCCAATGTCAGAGAAATCACTGCTTGTGCTCTCTTCTTGGATGTTTACGGTTTCGGGTGTCATATTTAAGTTCTTAATCCATTTGAGTTTATTTCTGTGTATCGTGTAAGAAAAGGGTCCAGTTTCATTCTTTTGCATGGAACAGTCCAATTTACCCAACACCATTTGTTGAAAAAACTGTCTTTTCCCATTGCATATTCCTGCTTCCTTTGTTGAAGACTAATTGAGGGGCACCTGGGTGGCTCAGTCAGTTAAGGGTCTGACTTCGGCTCAGGTCATGATCTCACGGATCGTGGGTTTGAGCCCTGCATCGGGCTCTGTGCTGACAGCTAGCTCAGAGCCTGGAGCCTGCTTCAGATTCTGTGTCTCCCTCTCTCTCTGCCCCTCCCCTGCTCACACTGTGTCTTTCTCTGTCTTTCAAAAATAAATAAATGTAAAAAAAACAACAACAAAAAACTCCAAGACTAATTGATCATGTAATTGTGGGTTTATTTCTGGCCTTTCTATTGTTGCATTGATTTGTGTCTGTTTTTATGCCAGTACCATACTATTTTGATTGCTACAGATTTGTAGATTATCTTGAAATCTGGGATTATGATATCTCCAGCTTTGTTCTTCTTTTTCAAGATTCCTTTGGCTATTCGGGATCTCTTATGGTTCCATACAAATTTTAGGATTGTTTGTCTGGGTTCTGTGACAAATGCTGTTGGTATTTTGAAAGGGACTGCATTAAATATATAGATTGCTTCAGGTAGTATGGACATTTTAACGTTTGTTCTGCCAATCCATGGATCTCATAACTTTTTACTCAGCTGGGATCTTGTTTTTCTATTCATGATTCTATCTTCTTTGCTCCTGGTCCTACTTCTCAATTTTAAACATACACAAGGATTTTTGCTCTCTTGAAAAATCTTCCTCCCTCTGCATAGTAGCCGATGTCTTCCCTTTCTTTCAGTGCCGCACACTTTTGAAGTGCCTTTACTGATTCAACTTTATTATCCTTACTCCTGCTCTCAGCACACTAGTAAACTTACTCTCATGAGTCACAAATTAACCCCTTTAACCAAATTCAACAGACTCTTCTGTCTTCTTGCCCAGTGCTGTTTCTGCAGTTTGGACTAATGGCCACAGCATGATCACAAAAACATGATTTACTAAATGCTTACCATATGCTAGATACTGTGCAAAGCATCTTACACACATTACCTCATTTGGTCCTCACAAGAAAATACGGTAGGTACTGTAATTTCCCCTGTGGTGCACATGAGAACACTGAGTCTCAACAATGCTCAGTGACTCACCCCAATGTCAAAAGCTAGAATAGGCTGATTTTGACCTCAAGTCTGACTGCAAAAGCCAATGCTCATAATAACCATTTATATTGTGTACTATTTTTAGGCTTTGTTTTAAACTATAAAAGTATTATATGTTCAACGGGGGGAAACTCACATATTACAAAGGGAAAAAGGAAAACTTCCACATTCTCCTTTCGCTCTTTAATCTCACTCTCAGAAATGAATCTCTATTTACTAGTTGATCTACCACTTCCGTCATATGTACATATGGTGCTTCTTTACTCTGGCTGTACATTATATCCATCTGGGAAGCTTTGAAGAAAAGCTCCTTAAATATAGATGCTCTCTTGGGATCGTATTCTCTGTTTTTCATCTTTCTTTCATGTTTAGTTGTCAGGACTTTGGCTATCATTTCTTTTACAAAACTCCTAAACCTATTCTCCAGTCTTGATCTCTCTCCAAGCTTGATTTCCAGACTATTATCTCTAACACATCATTCTGCACAAAAATTAAGGTGATAAACTAGATAAGAAGTGTAAAGGGGAAGAAGCTCATAAAAGAAACTATCCAGAGAAAGTTCTATCTGTGGTGGAGGACTGAACTAGAGAAGGGATAGAATAAATATAAGACATTGCCAAAAAAGAATCAATAGGATTAAGTGACCAATCAGATATCAGAGGTAAAGGGAGCAGACAGTTTAAAGCAGTCAGGGTTTTTAGCATGTGTTCTAGGGAGAACTGGTGTTAAAAAAAAAAGAAGGAATAATCAGAAAGAAAAGGCATAGTTATTATCACTGCTGATTTTAGATGAGGAACCTGAAGTTTGGCAAAATGACACAATTCCTCCAGTGTCCCCAGGTGTCTGGGTTGAAAACTGCCACTCTGTACCCGCTGTATTGCTGGTCAACGGAACCAAACTTCATCTGAAAGTGAACACTGTTTTTATCAATGGCCGTCATAATCCCGCCTTAAACCGGACGCCTCTTTCCTTTTTCACTGCGGCTGTAATCTGCGCCATTCCCCAGCGCACCCTTTCTGTTCTAGTAAGCTCAGTCTGCTCACAACATTTTACACCTGCCATTTCTGCTCTAACTCCATATCCTTGCCTGCAGCGAACTCTCTAAATCTCAGCCACCTTTCAAAGATGAACTCGAGTTTGATTTTCGCCAGGAAATCCTCCATTCGCTGTAATCCACAGGGATAGATGTTCCTTGATCTTGGCCAACAAAATGAACCCTGGTGCAAACCCTCCCAGTAAGGGTTCCTTGAGGAAAGGACCTCATATCTAAAACTTATTTTCTCTCTCCCATAGCAAGGAGGAGTTCACTTGGAGTAGAGAAGGATTTGTTGCCATGTCTCCCTCCATGTATCCTTCTAACTGCTGTGATATACCAAAGAAGGATAAGACTCAATTCAAGTCAAGACGAAATTGCTATTCACCAGATTGTGCCTGATGAGTTCTTTGGCAAATTCAAAGGAAGAAGAAGCGATGTCCATCAAGCTTTTGAGTTCTGCCTGAAATTGAAAAAGGAAAGGTTTAGGAAAAGGACAAGTGTACAGTTCTTATACCACATATATTTTTTTTTACAACGCTTTATTGTTTACAAAGAATATAACACACTATTTCATTTGTTTCTCAGGACTCTGAGAGTCGGTGTGATTATCCTCATTTTACAGATGAGAACATTGAGGCTTATAAATATTAAATGACTTGAACCTTCCAATAAGCAGCAAGTTTGAAACTGGTAAACCCAAGTGTGAAGACTTCTACTTTGCAGAACCAAAGGTGACAAAGGAGCTAAGCTTTTCACAACTGCGGTTGATTCTTCAATCTGATCATTCTACCTATATCCTGAACTCTCATATTACCGCCTTGCTGCTGAATTGGCCTTTATTAACATACCATAATTAAAACACCTTCTCTTATTATTTATTAGACCTATCAGATCTCTTCTGTATTCTCTCACCCTTTGAGCTCCTCATAGAACAAATGGTCAACCACTTCTAGCATCTTCATTAACACCTTGGACTACCTTAGCCCTTCCTCAGCTTTCTGTTTTTCCTGACTTGCCAATCTATAATTCTGAGTAATCTTCCTCTCCTCCTTTTTCTACTTCTATCAGTAGGTAGCCAAGCTTTTCAGGACAAAATAATTAAATTAAAAATTTTTTATTTTAGAGACAGAGAGGAAGCAAGCAGGGGAAAGGGGCAGAGGGAAGAGGAGAGACAGAGAGATAGAGAGAGACAGAATCTTAAGCAGGCTCCATACTAAGCACAGAGCCTGATGTGGGACTCGATCCCATGACCCTGGGATCATGATCTGAGCCAAAATCAAGAGTCAGACGCTCAACCAACTGAGCCACCCAAGCACCCCACTATTTAAATTCTTGATTGTTCTCACTAACCACTACAGACTTGTTCTACTTGATCTCATATGGGATTGTGCATCTACCCCAGCAACCATTTTGCTAATCCTTTCTTTTGTGCACAGCAGCAATTCTGAACTGTTTGGTTCTATTAAGCTAGATCAGCAATTTTCAAACTTTTTGATCTCAAGTTCTCTTTTATAATCTTAAAAATTATTAAGGATCCCAAAGAGCTTTTGTTTATGTGCATTATAGCCCACATAAATAGTGCACACTACAATATATATTGTATTAGAAATTAAAACAGAAATTTTAAAGTATTCAATTAATCAATAATAATAATAAAACCACCATATATTAACATAAATATGTTTCATTTTTGAAAAAATTACATTTAGGGGCACCTGGGTGGCTCAGTCAGTTGAGCATCTGACTTTGGCTCAGATCATGATCTCACAGTCCGTGAGTTCGAGCCCTGCATCGGGCTCTGTGCTGACAGCTCAGAGTCTGGAGCCTGTTTCAGATTCTGTGTCTCCTTCTCTTTCTGCCCCTCCCCCACTCACGCTGTTTCTGTCTCTCTCAAAATAAATAAATTTTTAAAACACTACATTTACCAATGCAAAAATTTAGTGAGATGAGTAGTACTGTTTTATACATTTCTGTGTATCTCTTTCATGTCAGGCTTAAAAGAAGACAGCTAGATTGGCATGTCTGTATCTTCATTTGATCTATTTTGAAATCACGTTGTCTCTGGGAAACTTCAGGGCACACTTGAGCAAATGAAAGTGAAAAAAGAAGATCTTTTAGTAAGCTGAGGATAGTTGTGATGCGGGCAGGGCCAGCCAGAACTCAGGGTCAGGCAGGTGAGGTGCCGAGGGGCCAGGATTTAAAGAAGCACTCATTGTACACTCAGAGGTGGTCTACACCATTAGTCATCAGAGAATCAAAACCACAGTGAGATTCTACTTCACGTTCAATGTGATGGCTAGCAAAAAAAAGTCAGATAAAAACTGTTGGCAAGGAGACAGAGAAACTGAGAATCCTATATATGGCTGGTGAGAATGTAAACTTGCACAGTTACTTTGTAAAACAGTCTGGCGGTCCCTCAATTAAATAGAGAGTTCCATATAACCCAGCAATTCTTCTAGGCATATACCCAAGACAAGTGGAAACAGGTCCAAACCATGTCCAAAAACATGTACACCAATGCTTATCACAGCATTATTCATAACAGGCCGAAAGCGGAAGCAACCCAAAGGTCTCTCACTGATGAACGGCAAAATATAATGAAGTGCATCCACACAATAGAATATTATTAGATCATAAAAACTAATGAAATACTAATCCATATCACAGCGTGGTGAACTTTATAAACATCATGCTAAGTAAAAGAAGATAGTCATAAAAGTTCACATATTGAGGCGCCTGGGTGGCTCTCGGTTAAGTGTCTGACTTCGCCTCAGGTCATGATCTCATTGTTGGTGGTTTGAGCTCTGTGGAGAGTCTGCTCACAAAGTGCAGAGTATGCTTCAGATCCTCTGTCTCCCTCTCTCTCTGCCCCTCTTCTGCTCACATGCTCTCTCTCTCAAAAACATTTAAAGAAAAGTTTACATTTTATATGATTCCTTTCATATGAAATATACAGAACAGGCAAATCTGTAGAGACAGAGAGCAGATTAGTAGCTGCCTGGGTCAGGGGGATGAGGGCCAGGGGCTGATAGCTAAGAGGCATGGCGTTTCTTTTTTCTTCTTCTTCTTCTTCTTTTTCTTTAATCTTTTATTTTTGAAAGAGAGAGAGTATAAGCAGGAGAGAGGCAGAGAGGGAGACACAGAAACCGAAACAGGCTCCAGGCTCTGAGCTGTCAGCACAGAGCGCCATGCGGGGCTTGAACTAATGAATGGTGAGATCATGACCTGAGCTGAAGCCGGAGGCTTAACCAACTGAGCCACCCAGGCGCCCATGGCATTTCTTTTTGAGGTGATGCAAATGTTCTAAAACTGTGGTGAATACTCTGGTTTCTCTTCAGATCTCATAAATCTTTCGCCTTTTACTAAAACTGTGGTGGTGATTGCACGTACCTGTGAATATACTAAAAATAAATGAATTGCACACTTAAAAAGGATGACATATATGGGCTATGTCTTAAATCTCTATGAAGTTGTTAAAAACATAAAACTAGAACTAGAAGACAAGGGTCATCTTATCCATGTTAGAGTGAAAATGACCTTTCTAGAAGCATGACACTAATGATAGAAACCACATAAGAAATATTCTACATTCATGGAGTGCCTGGGTGGCTCAATCAGTTAAGTGTCCAACTTTGGCTCAGGTCATAATCTCACATTCATGGGTTTGAGCCCCATGTCAGGCTCTGTGCTGACAGCTCAGAGCCTGAAGCCTGCTTCCAATTCTGGGTCTCCCTCTCTCTCTGCCATTCCTCGCTCATGTTTTGTCTCTCTCTGTCTCAAAAATAAATAAAAAACATTAAAAAAAAAAAAAAGAAATATTCTGCATTCAGGGTGCCTGTGTAGCTCAGTCAGTTGAGTATCCAACTCTTGATTTTGGCTCAGATCACGATCCCGGGGTCATGGGACCGGGCCCAGCATCAGGCTTCAGGCTGAGCATGGAGCTTGCTTAATATTCTCATTCTCTCTCTCTCTCTCTCTCTCCCTTCTCCCATTCTCTCTCTCAAATTTAAAATTAAAAAAAATTTTTTTATTGATTTTTATTTATTTTTGAGAGACAGAGAGAGACAGCACGAGCAGGGGAGGGTCAGAGAGAGAGGGAGACACAGAATCTGAAGCAGGCTCCAGGCTCTGAGCTGGCTGTCAGCGCAGAGCCCGATGTGGGGCTTGAACCCATGAACTGTGAGATCATGACCTGAGCCGAAGCTGGAAGCCAGATGCTTAACTGACTGAGCCACTTAGGCGCCCCTAAAAATTTTAATAAATTAAAAGACAAAATAGTCTACATGAAACATGTCTTTATACATTCAAATGTTCTGTGCCCTTATATTTAAAACATATATTAGGGTTTTGTCCTTTAAATCTAATTTGCCAATCTTTGTTTTTTAATTGAGAAATTAAACCTTTTAAATATAACATAATTAGGGGTGCCTGACTGGTTCAGTGGGTGGAGCATGCAACTCTTGGTCTTGGGATCATGAGTTTGAGCCCCACTTAAAAATATAAAATCTTTGGGGCACCTGGGCGGCTCTGTCTGTTGAACATCCAACTTCAGGTTAGGTCAAGATCTCACAGCTCATAGGTTTGAGCCCCATGTCCGAATCTATGCTGACCACGTGGAGCCTGCTTAGAAGTCTCTCTCTCCCTCTTTCTCTGTCCCTCCCCTGCTCATGTTCTCACTTTCCCTCTCTCTCAAAATAAATAAACATTTTTAAAAAAATAAAGTCTTTTAAAAAATAAAAAATATATAATTATAGATAATTTAGATTTGAAAAAGACAAAACAATGAGGTTTTTAGAAGATAATATCAGAGAATATGATCTTGAGCCAGGAAATCCTCTGAAACAAAATAGAGAAAAGCACCAAACAGAAAGAAAAAGATAGACAGCTTTGACAATGTTTCTGCCTACAAAATCTTTGATAAATGTGAATATTTACTGAGAGTTTACCATGCAGATCAAGTCGGGGGCTTTACATACACTGTATAACGTCATCTCCACAGCAGCCTATAAGAAGTCAACCGATTACTTTCTTTATTTTGCAGGTGATGTTTCAGGAGATTGAGCAGTTCACCGAAGGCCACACAGCTATCACCCAGGAGTGGAATTTGGGTCTATCTGATTTCAAAGCTCCTGCTCTTAACCACTACCCTGGAAGCCTGCCTGGTCAGGAGGGAAAGTTCTTTTAAGTCTTTATTCTCTGAAACTAGCACTGTCCTTCCCCCGGCAGCATCTTATATTCACTGCTTCTACTGTTTCATCATCTCTTTGTCATCCTGCTGCCAAATCTTTTATGACAAATTCCAGTCCAAGCGATTACTCACCCACTCCTCAACTCCTTGTCATCTAGATCCACGTCCCAGTGAGGTGATATGCTAATCATCAGAGTGGGGAACTGTAGGAAATCCTAGTTATCGTTTTTTCTCAGTCTTCATCGTTATTGACCTCTTTTGAAGCTCCTCCTTCTTTGAACACGATTGTCCCTTAATTTCTAAGTCATACTTTAAGTTTCTCATTCAACCAATATACTTAGTTGACACCAACTTTATGTGTGCTTTGTGTCAGGTTCAAGAATACAAACATAGGGGCGCCTGGGTGGCTCAGTCAGTTAAGTGGGCCGACTTCAGCTCAGGTCATGATCTCACGTTTCCTGGGTTCGAGCCCCGCATCGGGCTCTGTGCTGACAGCTCAGAGCCTGGAGCCTACTTCAGATTCTGTGTGTGTCTCTCTCTCTGACCCTCCCCCGCTCACGCTCTGTTTCTCTCTGTCTCAATAATAAATACAAACATAAAAAAATTTAAAAAAAAAAAGAATACAAACATCAAAAGACACTTTTAATCCTCAATAAGCTTGTCTAGATTAAAGACAATTAGGCAACTACCAAATAGTATGCATGTGATATTATATATATGCGTGTGTATGTGTGTGTGTGTGTGTATATGTTTATATATATATATATATATATATATGAGGTAAAAAGAAAGTACATCTGACACTGCAGGTAAGCCTGTGGGCTTAGAATCAGATAAACATGGGTTTGAGACCTGAATTCATCTCTTATTTTAGAACGATGGGCCAGTTATTTGAAGTACTTTAAGAAGTAAGTGAATCATTACAGATTATGTCATGCTTGCTACAGAAGAGCGGAATGCTACTGGTGCTCGTAGAGAGAATGAACCCTATAAGGGTGAATCCATTATACAAATTACTAGAGGAATTTATTATTAAATGGTTTAATAAAATTATAAGTAAACACAAACAGCTAACGCTCCCCCCGCCAAAGCTCGTCAGGGTACATTTGACACAGTCATCTACGGCTGGGTACATTAAAATATGTAAACTGCACAGACACCATTTCAAATGAAAAAGCATGCCTTCTGGAGACACGACATGCAGGTTGGCGCCCCGGCTTGGAGAACGCTCAACCTGCAGAATACTGGTTAGCCACGCTACCCACACCAGACTACAGAGACAGCGTGCGCAGACAAAATGTAAACATTTAATAGACTGGAAAAAATTGGGAAAGTCCCCAAAATTAATTCGCGGTAGAAAGGCGAGGATATATTTTGTTTACTGGTTCTTACTAAAGGCCATAAACCCTAAAGAGACCAAACTGCAAACCAGTTTACTACTATTAAACTGTGAATGCTGGAAAGCAGCCGGTGAGGCTGACTGCAGGGACAGACTGCAGGGACGACTTGGTTGAAATGAGCACGCCCTGTTAGACCTATGAGTGCAAACATATGGTATCTGTCCTTCTCTGCCTGATTGATTTCGCTTAGCATGACACCCTCGAGGTCCATCCACTTTGCTACAAATGGCCAGAAACCTAACAAGGGACCATGGGAAGGGGAAAGGGGGGAGAAAGAAAGTTAGGGAGAGGAAGGGAGACAAATCATGAGAGATTCTTGAATACTGAAAACAAACTGAGGGCTGAAGAGGGAGGGGGGAAGGCAAGGGGGGCGATGGCCATGGAGGGGGGCACTTGTGGGGAAGAGCACTGGGTGTCATATGGAAACCAACTTGGCAACAGACGATTAATAAAAAATGAAAAAATAAAATAAAATAAATCATGCTTTTCCCATTCAGAAAAAAACAAAAAGAAACGAGCACACCCAAGAACGTACCTTACGTGACATGTAAAGGGACTGCTCAGTGGCAGGTGGAGTGGCGGGCACCCGTACTGCCCAACAGACCACTTTCATCAACATCGACCACAACAGTACACCTCCCCTCTCCCCTGCGGCACTCAGGAGTGGAATCTGCTGTCAGCTAGAACACGTTAATAATGTTCCTCGCTGTTACATTTTCATAGTGAATTTTGGCTCCAATACAGTCAATTTGCCGGTTTCGGTTCCTTCCCCTCCTCCCCCAGTGGCACGATGCCAGCTGGATCTGTGTTTTGGGCAAGGTTGGGATTTTAAAATTTCGACATGTGCTCAGATTTTACATTTGAATTTTGGTGGCTTCTGACATCAACTAAAATGACGGCTGAGGAAGTAATTTCCAAGCATGGCTTCCTTCACACAGTTAACCTAAAACTAAGCTGTATAAGGGCGCCTGGCTGGCTGTGGAATGTGCGACTCTTGATCTCGGGGTTGTAAGTTTGGGCCCTATGTTGTTGTAGAGATCACTTTTAAAAAAATCTTAAAAATAAAACTACATATATTATGTAAATAAATAAAGAAATATCTGTCAATATAGTATAGAATATGCCTTCTCTCCCTTTTTCTCTATGTGTGTGTACATGCATGTGTGTGTGTGTAAGTGTGTGTAGAGTGCTAAATAAAAGGAAGTCACATATATGGCCTTCTATCTACTCTGTTTCCTACATAAAGTCACCTATAACAGGGGCGCCTGGGGGGTTCAGTCAGTTGAGCATCCAACTTTGGCTCAGGTCATGAATTCACACGTCATGGGTTCCAGCCCCGCATCAGGCTCTCTGCTGACATCCCGGAGCCTGGAGCCTGCTTCTGATTCTGTGTCCTTCTCTCTATCTGCCCCTCCCCTGCTTACCTTCTGTCTGTCTGTCTCTCTCTCTCTCTCTCTCAAAAATAAATAAACATTTAAAAATTTTTTGAAAAAAGAGAAAGAAAAAAGACACTATAACAGATTTTATCCACAGAATTATAAGGGAAAATAAATAATATATACCAAGCACTTTTCATAGTGCCTTTAAGTTACTCAATTTCTAAATTTCTTTTCTTAATTTAAAAAAACTTTAATTATTTTATCTATTTTGAGAGAGCCAGAGAGTGTGCACGGTAGAGGGGCAAAGAGAGAGAGAGAATCCCAAGAAGGCTCTGTGCTGTCAGCTCGAACTCATGAAACCATGGGATCATGATCTAGGCCAAAATCAAGAGTTGGAGGCTCAACCAACTGAGCCACCCAGGTGCCCCTAATATAGATTTTTTACATAGGCTTCATGCTCAACGTGGGCTTGAACTCATGACCTGGAGATTAGGAGTCATGCTCTACTGACTGAGCCAGCCAGGTGCCCATAATTTCTAAGTATTTATAAAACGTTTACCAGTATTGCCTCTTGGGATAACCCTAAAAGAGACACTGAATGTACCAAGCAGAATAAGGCACTCCAGAAAATGAGCATGTTACATGCATTAGTAGCAGAGTAAGGTGTGTGGAACAACGTCACTGGCTAGACCGCAGAGGACCAGGCTCGAGGCAGGGAAATTATTGAAAGAACCTAAGTAAGAGAGATGAGGAGTGCCCAGACAAGAGCGGTAGCAGAGAAGAAGAGATAGATCAAAGAGGTATCTAGGATTCAGAATTTATAGGCAGTGGTAGATGATTAGACGCGGGAGGAAGAAATAGACTGATGGAAATCCTAGGTCTGAGATGAAATTTACATGTTGGTGACAACGAACCACACAGCCACAAACGTATTTTAGAGGAAGTAGCAGAACTGTTTGGTGTTGATGTATTTAACTTAATGTAAAGCATCCAGGTAATGATCATCTACTATATATTAGACATAGAGAATTCAGAAGTCAACATTGTTTCAGAATATCTAATCACTCTAAATATTTATATAATTGGTTCATACAGAATCACCCTGGCAATATCAAAGGGATATTAATCCAGAGTTACAGATAATAGAGTCTTATGACTAATCCAGAAAGTATAGGGTTATTCAAACTGGAATTAAGTAAATTAAAAACAAATTTCCATCACTACCTCAGCTGCTTTGCCGTTGTAAAGGCGAAAATGGTTACAGGCCTTAAGATTGAGTGCGATGGTGCTATCAGGAATTTGCTGAAGGTAAACTGCCAGGACTTCCTGGGACACATCATAGTAATCCAACTTGTAGTAACACAGGGCCACATACACATTGAGGGCAAGGTATTCCCTATTAGATGAAAGAATAAAGGGTTAACAGTTTAAGTCTACTTTAGAGAAATGTTGTCCAACTAAAGAGACTTTTTCTAAAGGTTCAAATGGACAGCCAGACAGAGAAGACATGAATTTGCCTTTTGAAGAAAGAAAACAAGATATCATCAGTGTGATATTTTTCTTTTGTAACATTTGGGTGCTTTAAGTAGAATGAAAGATGACAACTAAAGGAGAAAGGGAAACATTAAGCTTCTACTGGTTCATGTTAAAAGAAGGAAACTAACGTATGCTGTAACTGGGTGAAACTGTAAATGAGCATATGGGAACAGAGGACGGACACACAAGCGCGCAGACTCCTTGGCTGAGGGGCTAATGGGTGGTTGCAGGTAAAGCAAAAAGGGAAAAGGCAGGTGGATGAGGTATTTTGAGGAAGTAGGAAATAAAAGTTGGAATGTTAATTCTCCAGGATGGTTTATTTCTAATTTTCTCAGAAAGTTACCTACCATGTAATACAATGCTGAGATGATACATTTAGACTATGAATTTTCAACAGGGGCCATATCATCCCCAAAGGGTTAAAAATTCTTATGAATAAATGGAAAATCATACTCATTTTATATATAAAGCATAGATACACACTCGATATATAATGGACACACAGTATATCTGTGGTTTTAACATTTCATAAGAAGGCAATTGGAGGGAAAAGAAGTCCAGAAAGGTTCCTTGGAAGGGTGATAATGAAATAAAGGTGGACAAGTCCTGATCTGGAGAATAAGGAGTTCTTAATGTGACCAGATTATTAGCTAAACAGATTTGAACACATGGTGATAAGAGATGGAAACCATACTAGGTCCTCAGCCTAACTGGTTTCAGAAAAAACTAACAAAATGAGATTCTGAGTAGACATAAAAGGGCACAGACCTGTTATCTAGCAGTATTCGTTTATAAATGTCAATGGCTTCTTGGTAGTGAGATCGCATGTAGTGGATTGAGGCCAAACTGAGTTGATCTTCTGTGATATCCTGAAGATTCTGATGGAAGTTCATCAACTTCTTCTCATCATTAAACTAAAATTGTCGGAGGGAAAAAGGCATGAAAAGACTCATATCAGAGAACAGTTAATCAACACCTACGGTGCAGAGATTTTAACTCTTTCTTCAGCCGTCTCGTCTCCCTGTTCTCCTATTTCCCTTCAGTTCCTGATCTTCTCCTCTGTCTCCTTCAGAGAAAGAAGGAAAACGGCCTCTGGAAGCATAGACTTGACAATGGAAGACCTTTAAGTCACAGGTAATAACAACCCCCTTCCTTCTTCTTCCTATTTTTTCTCCCTTTCCTTTTTTTTTTTTTTTTTTTGGTCTTTGTATTGCTTTCATTTGTTGTTGGCAAGAGAGACATTTTAAAATATAAAGACACATGGGGAGCGGGTGGCTCAGTCTGTTGAGCGTTTAACTTCAGCTCAGGTCATGATCTCTTGGTTTGTGGGCCCGAGCCCCTCATCAGGCTGTGTGCTGACAGCTCAGAGCCTGGAATCTGCTTTAGATTCTGTGTCTCCCCCTTTCTCTGCCCTTACCCTACTCACACTCTGTCTCTCTCTTTCTCAAAAATAAATAAACATTATAAAATATTTTTAAATTTTTTATGTCTTTTTTAATTTATTTTTGAGAGACAGAGGGAAACAGTGCAAGCAGGGGAGGGTCAGAGAGAGGGAGACACAGAACCCAAAGCAGGCTCCAAGCTCTGAGCTAGCTGTCAGCACAGAGCTCGATGCGGGTTTCGAACCCACAAACCGCGAGATCATGACCTGAGCCGAAGCCGGTCGCTCAACCGACTGAGCCACCCAGGCGTCCCTATAAAAATTTTTGAAATATAAAGACACAATAAGATAGAAAGTTTAAAAGTATGTGAAGAGGCATAATAGATAAATACTGTACAAAAGAGAGCAGTGTAATTATACAAATATGACAAAGTAGACTTTAGTGAAGAGGAATTTCTAGAGATAAAGAGAGGCATTTATTTCATAATGATGTTTCCATCCACTAGACAGATATAACCATTCTAAGTTTGTATCCACTTAATGATAGAGTCTGGAAAACATGTAAAGAAAAACTGAAAGAACTAAACAGAGAGATAATTATACAGTGATATTTTTAAATGCACCTAGAATAATTATTTTCATATATTGCCTATGGGTAATTTGATAGACTTTGTGTAAAATAATTTAGCGATATCAATGAAAAGCTTTAAAGTTGTTCAAATGAGCTCAGTAAGCTCATTTCTAGGATGTTCAGAATAACATTTTTGCAATTAAAATTAAAACACTCTAAATGGAGAAATAAATAAAACAATCTAAATGGGACTGATTCCTTGATTTCTTTTTGTGCTGTTTCATTATTGGTGTATAGAACAACAGATTTCCATATGTTGATTTTTGTTTCCTGTGACTTTACTGAATTCATGTATCAGTTCTAGCAATTTTTTGATGGAGTCTTTTGTTTTTTTTTTAAACCAAGTTTTCTATATAGAGTATCATGTCATCTGCAAATAGTGAAAGTTTTTCTTCTTTGCCAGTATGGATGCCTTTTATTTCTTTTTGTTGTCTAATTGCTGAGGCTAGAGCTTCCAGTACTATGTTCAGTAACAGGGGTGAGAGTGGACATCCTTGTCTTGTTCCTGACCTTAGAGGAAAAGCTCTGGTTTTCCCCGCTGAGGATGATATTAGCTGCGGGTTTTTTGTATACGGCCTTCATTATGTGGAGATATGTTCCTTCTAACCCTACTTTGTTGAGGGTTTTTATCATGAATGGATGATATACTTTGTCAAATGCTTTACTGCACCTATTTGAAATGATCATCTGGGGGGCGCCTAGGTGGCTGAGTCGGTTGAGCGTCTCTGACTTCGGCTCAAGTCATGATCTCATAGTTCGTGGGTTCGAGCCCCGCATCGGGCTCTGTGCTGACAGCTAGCTCAGAGCCTGGAGTCCTCTTCGAGTTCTGTGTCTCCCTCTCTCTCTGATCCTTCCCTGCTCACGCTGTTTCTCTCTCTCTCTCAAAAATAGAGAAAACATTAAAAAAATTGAAATAATCATCTGGTTCTTATCCTGTTTTATTAATGTGGTGTATCACATTGATTTGCAACTACTGAACCACCCCTGCAGCCCAGGAATAAATCCCACTTGATTGTGGAGAATGATTCTTTAAATGTACTGTTAGATTTGGTTTGCTAGTATTTTTTTTTTCTGAATGCTTATTTATTTTTGAGAGACAGAGACATAGAGAATGAACGGGGCAGAGGAAGAGAAAGGAGAACACAGAATCGGAAGCAGGCTCCAGGCTCCGAGCTATCAGCACAGAGCCCAACGTGGGGCTCTAACTCACAAGCCATGAGATCATAACCTGAGCTGAAGTCGGACAGTAGCATTTTATTGAGAATTTTTATATCCATGTTCATCGGGGATATTGGCCTGTGGTTCTCCTTTTTAGTGGAATCTTTATCTGGCTTTGATATCAGGGTAATGCTGGCCTCATACAATAAAATTAACAAGACAAGAAACAACAGGTGTTGGTGAGGACACAAATAAAGGGGAACCCCCTTACACTGTTCTTGGGAATACAAACTGGTGCGGCCACTCTGAAGACAGGATGGTGGTTCCCCCAAAAGTGAAAAATAGAACCACCCTATGATCCAGAATTGCACTATCAGGTATTTACCCAAAGAATACAAAAATACTAATTCGAAGGGATAGATGCACCTTGATGTTTATAGAAGCATTATCTACAACGGCCAAAGTATGGAAAGAACCCAAATGCCCACTGACTAATGAATGGATAAAGAAGATATATATTTACAATAGAATATTATCCAGCCACCAAAAAATGAAATCTTACCATTTACAATGATATGGATGGAGCTAGAGAGTATTATCCTAAGCAAAATAAGTCAGTCGAAGAAAGACAAATACCATATAATTTCACATATATATGGCATTTAAGAACCAAAACAAATGAGCATAGAAAAGAGAAAGAGGGGCAAACCAAGAAGCAGATTCTTTTTTTTTTTTTAATTTATTTTTGAGAGACAGAGACAGCGTAAGCAGGGGAGGGTCAGAGAGAGAGGGAGACACAGAATCAGAAGCAGGCTCCAGGCTCTGAGCTAGCTGTCAGCACAGAGCCCAATACGGGGCTTGAACCCGAGAACCGCGAGATCATGACCTGAGCCGAAGCTGGATGCTCAAACGACTGAGCCACCCAAGTGCCCCCCAAGAAGCAGATTCTTAATGATGGTTACCAGAGAGGTGGATGGGGGGATAGGTTAAACAGGTGATGGGGATTAAGGGGCTCACCTGTGAGGATCATGGAGTATGGAATATAAGTATTAAAAATGTAAAAATAAACAAATAGATATATAAATATAATCTAAAAGTCAAATAACTATGAATTGTTAAATAAATTATGATACATGACAATGAAACGTTATAAAAAAATTTTAGAAAGTTACAATCTTGGGGCATCTGAGTGGCTCAGTTCGTTAAGCATCAGACTGTGGTCCAGGTCATGATCTCATCGTTCATGAGTTCAAGCCCCGTGTTGTGCTCTGTGCTGACAGCTCTCAGAGCCTAAACCAGCTTCAGATTCTGTGTCTCCCTCTCTCCTTCCTTGCTTCTACTCTGTGCTACTCTCTCTCAAAAATAAATAAAAACATCAAACCACAAATTAAAAAAAAAGTTACAGTCTTAAAGACTTTGTGACTCAAGGATATGCTCATTATAAGGATGAGTAAGAAAAAAAGCAGAATATAAAAATATATATTCAGCATGAATCTCACTCTTGCAAAACAAATAAATGAACAAAAATATAAATATGCATATAAAAAGTAATCATCCTAAAAGGAGATATAATACACCAAAAGATTAAAATGTTGTTACCCCTAAATGTCCATCAACTGATGAATGGATCAAGAAGATGTGGTTTAGGGGTGCCTGGGTAGCTCAGTCGGTTAAGCGTCCAGCTTCAGCTCAGGTCATGATCTCACGGTTCATGGGTTCGAGCCCTGCATCAGGCTCTGTGCTGACAGCTAGCTCAGAGTCTGGAGGCTGCTTCAGATTCTGTATCTCCCTCTCTCCCTGACCCTCCCCTGCTCGCACTGTCTCTCTCTGTCTCTCAAAACTAAATTAAAAAAAAAAAACAATAAAAAATTAAAAAAAAAAGAAGATGTGATTTATATATACAATGGAATACTACATGGCAATGAGAAAGAATGAAATCTGGCCATTCATAGCAATGTGGATGGACCTCGAGGGTGTCATGTTATATGAAATAAGTCAGGCAGAGAAGGACAGATACCATGTTTTCACTCATAGGTCTAACAGAAGAAACTTAACAGAGGACCATGGGGAGGGGAAGGGAGTTAGGGAGAGGGAGGGAGGCAAATCATGAGAGACTCTTGAATACTGAAAACAAACTGAGGGTGGGAGCAGGAGGGGGAGAGTGGTGGGGGGTGATGGTCATGGAGGAGGGCACTTGTGGGGAAGAGCACTGGGTGTTATATGGAAACCAATTTAACAGTAAACTATAAATAAAATCTATAAAAAAATAAAGTTGTCACCTTTAAATATGGTAGGTATTTCCTTTTTCAATTTTTGCTTAGTTACATTTGTCTAATAGAATTAATGTGTAAGTTCTATAATATGAAAAATTATTTGGAAAAACATTTTATGATGTTGACCAAAATTATTGCTATAAGGCAATTTTGAAAAGTGCATATGTTTTTCAAGAAGTTTATACAGGGTACCTGTGAGTATGCTTCCAAAAGACAATAGGACAGTAGAAGACTACTACTTAAGAACTAAAATCTAACATCTCTTAATAAATTAGTAGGGTAGGGGCACCTGGTGACTCAGTCGGTTAAGCATCCGACTTCGGCTCAGGTCATGATCTCACGGTTTGTGGGTGCGTGTGCTGACAGCTCAGAGCCTGGAGCCCACTTCGGATTCTGTGTCTCCCTCTCTCTCTGACCCTCCCCTGATCACACTGTCTCTCTCTGTCTCTCAAAAATTAATAAAATGTTTAAAAAAATTTTTAATAAAAAAATGAATAAATTAGTAGGGTAAAGAACATTAAAGGAAAGAGAATCCAATAAAATTAATACCCACATTCTATTTGTTCTACAAGCATTTCTATTTAATTATCCTTCACCAAGGGCGCCTGGGTGGCTCAGCTGGTTAAGGTCAGAGGACTTTGGCTCAGGTCATGATCTCCAGGTTCTCCCTGCATCAGGCTCCATGCTGACAGTGCAGAGCCTGCTTGGGATTCTCTCTCTCTCTCCCCCCGCCCCTCTCTCTCTCTCTCTCTGCGACTCTCCAGTTGCATATGCTTGTATGCTCTCTCTCAAAATAAATAAAACTTAAAAAAAATTTAAATAATCTTTCATTGCTGTTTTTAACAAGAAGAAAGAAAAAATATCTTAAAAACAGAAAGTGTGAAATGAGAACATAAATACCTTATGAGCCACGTGGAAGAGGAGGCGATTCTGAAGTCGGCTTTTGGGAGCTAGAAAAAAAGGGTTCGAGCTACTTACTCATTGTCAATGACACTTAGTCCCCTGCAAGAATGACAGGAGATGAACATAAAACTTCCAAATCCTTACCTATGTGAACACAATATGCCTCTCCTATAACATAGGTTATCTTAGTCTGTTCTCTACTTACAGTAGTGGGAACCGCATCAAGAACCAGGAGAAAACCGTAAGGTTCTAGTTTTCCCCAGCTCTGGTTCTACCGGATTCTATCCCGTCACCCCCAGCGCAGCACGCCCCACACAGTTCTGGTGGCAGCCTCCCGCTGTGCTGTTCACACACTGATCAAACACTGGAAATAAACAGCTCTGTTCATCCCACTTCATGTAGGGACCCACTCTCATTCAGTTGTTCTTCCCGGTATTTTTTGTCAATTCCTTCCGAAATCTCCTTTTCCACAATTATACAGCCATATTTTCTTAAATATTAGACCAATCTCTACTCCACAGATCTAGCATGATAATCTGCCACCCTGAAAAAGCCAACCAAGAGAAAAGGTTAACATCTTTCGAGTTCCAAATTCCCTTTGCATTGTTAGAGAATTTTCCTAATTCTAGATACCTAACCCTGTATTTCTTTACAGATAAAAATGATACTTCGGTGTATAAAAAAATGTATATGGAAAGGATAACTACCTTGATCACTTTCTATGTGTCTAATACTGTTCTCACAGATGAAATCTAGAAACATGAGGTAAAATAAGTGACTGACTCAAAGCCCCTTATAACAAAATTAAGAAAAACTATGTTAGTACATAGGAAACACTTTGGGTACAAATTAAGTAAGGCTTCGAGTTCCACATTGTCCATGAATTTGAGCTAGAATTGTCCTAAATATGTATGTATCAGTTAATTCTCTAAGAATTCTACCCTGGAATATCTTCTTCCCTAACAAATTTCATAACAAACTTCCCTTGACCACTTTCTCTACATTTCTTTGAATTTAATTTGATTCAGGGGCATCTGGGTGGCTCAGTCGGTTGAGCATCTGACTTCCACTCAGGTTATGATCTCATAGTTCATGAGTTCGAGCCCCACATCAGACTCACTGCTATCAGTGCAGAGTCTGCTTCAGATTCTCTATCCCCCACTCTCTCTTCCCCTTCCTTGCTCACACTCCCTTTCTTAAACATAAAATAATAAAACACTGAATTTAATTTGATTCATACTGTCATTATTCTTCGTTTTTCCACCCTGTTCCTCTGCACCCTATTCTTATTTGCAAGTTGATGCCCAGTTCTCCTTAGATGGCTGTCAGGACAGGTCAAGCAGACAAAAACAAGTCTGGATTTGTTAAGTGGAAATTACTTGGCTTCTAATTGAGAAACAGAAAACAGCCATCAAATCCACATCCATAAGGGCTTAAACAACTACCCCCAATTCCCACAACAACATGAACATCCTACCATGATGGGGCGTAAGAAAGGTAACTCGCCTGCCTTTTGCTTCTCTCAGCCTTTTCTTTCAGCTTCTGGGGAGGTGGGCGGAGAGGGAGCGGCACAGCGATCAACTCTCTCTTTAAACATAAAGTTGCTAAGGCTCAATGTTCTTCGAAGACTAAAGCTATTTTTTAGTTTTTTTAAAACTATTATTTATTTTTTAATTTTTGTTAGGTAGTTTTTAGTTTTCTCATAGTACTTGGCTTTTCCTCCACTAGAAAAATGATTTGGGGCTCCTGAGTGGCTCAGTTCATTGAGCGTCTGAGTCTTGATTTCCGCTCAGGTGGTGGTTTTACAGTTCATGAGTTCGAGACCCGTGTTTGCCTCTGTGCTGATAGTGTGGAGCCTGCTAGGGATTCTCTTTTCCTCTCTCTCTACCCCTCTCCTGCTTGCAAGCACGTGCTCTCTCTCTCAAAATAAATAAATAAACTTTAAAAAAAAGAAAAAGGAGTTATACAAGTTTTAAAATCCCCAAAATAATCCTTACCATTAATGATGAATACTAGATGTTAAAGGGGCCATTTTTGGAACGCCTGGGTGGCTCAGTCAGTTAAGCGTCTGACTTCGGCTCAGGTCACAATCTCACAGTTTGTGGGTTCAAGCCCCATGTCAGGCTCTGTGGTGACAGCTAGCTCAGAGCCTGGAGCCTGTTTTTGGATTCTGTGTCTCCCTCTCTCTCTCTCTTTGACCCTCCCCTGCTCATGCTGTCTCTCTCTCTCTCTAAAAATAAATAAAAACATTTTGAAAAATGATAAAAGGGGCCATTTTACCTTTAAATCCAGCTGCTTCCGCTTGTTTATACATTCCAAGAAAAAAGTAGGTACAGGCTAGGTTCACCCAGACTTCAGGATTGCAATTTTCCTCTTTTGTTGCATTTTCATATTCCTGAAATATATATTAAGGAGGGATCTCATTTCAGCAGTAAAGCGATGGATAAGCCATTCTTCTATAATAGAATAGGATTTCTTACTGAGATTGGACAACTTCACATGTAGGGAATCCTATATGCTCCTCAACTATTCCATACCTGCAAGTTTACAGACTGAAGCTACTGCTCAGTCCTGTCCACGTGGGCTGTTGTCCACACAATTCGTAAACTTGGTTTTCTCCCCCTTTCAACATTGATTTGTGAGCTAACAAATTACAAAATAAAAAGTAACTCATTTTTGCTATCTAAAACAAAACAAAACAGGAGTGCCTGGGTGGCTCAGTCGGTTAAGTGGCCAACTCTTGATTTCTGTTCAGGTCATGATCTCATGGTCCATGAGTTTGAGCCCCTGAAATGGGCTCTATGCTGACAGGGTGGAGCCTGCTTGGGATTGTTTCTCCCTCTCTCTCCACCTCTCCCTCTCTCTCTCTCTCTCAAAATAAATAAATAAACTTTAAAAAAAGCTACCTTATAAGAAATGTATAGGTTCAGTTAACTTAAAATCTCCTTAATATACTACAAATATTGTTTCATTCTAATTGTTTTCTGGGTTAGTTTATTTGGCTTTACATTTTGTTTATTTTATTTTATTTTATTTTATTTTAAGTAGGCTCCCTGCCCGACATGGGGCTCGAAGTCACAACCCTGATTTCCAAGAGTCCTATGCTCTACTGACTGAGCCAGCCAGGTGCCCTCATTTGGCTTTACATTTTGTTTTATAATTTTTAATATTTATTTGTTCATTTTGAGAGAGAGTGTGTGCACACATGCAAGCACGAACAGGGGAGGGGCAGAGAGAGAGAGAGGAAGAGAATCTGAAGCAGGCTCTGAGCTGTCAGCTCAGTGCAGAGCCTGACGTGGAGCCTGATCTCACAAGCCTGAGATCATGACCTGAGCTGAAATCAAAAGTTGGACACTTAATAAACTGAGCCACCCAGGTTCCCCTTGGTATTATATTTTAAAAAGTTCTTTTTTTTCCTGCCAAGAACACCTCCTGAGATTCACTTTGTCAACCACATTGTCCATACACTCTGGCTACCACTCTTTACCAGATGTCTTTGATTCTTTTTCTTACACCATAAGAGCTACTCTCTTTTCTCTGTACCTTTCACAAATACCACCAGCCTCTATTCCGTCCTTTTCACATCTTCCCTTTGCTCTAGTTGATTTTGTTGTTGTTATTGTTGTTGTTGTTGTTTATTGTTTATTTTTGAGAAAGACAGACAGAGTGCAAGTGGAGAAGGGGCAGAGAGAGAGGAAGACACAGAATCCAAAGCAGGCTCTAGGCTCTGAGCTGTCAGCATGGCGCCCAACATGGGGCTTGAACTCACAAACCATGAGACCATAACCTCAGCCAAAGTCAGACGCTTAACCAACTGAGCCACCCAAGCACCCCAAGTTTTGTTGTTTTAAAGTTTATTTTGAGAAAAAGCATGTTCGAGCAGGGGAGGGACAGAGAGAGAGGAAGACAGAACGCATACCAAGCAGGCTCCATGCTATCAACACACAGCCTGATGCGGGACTTGATCTCACAAACCATGAGATCATGACCTGAGTCGAAATCAAGTCTTCTGCTCAGCTGAATGAGCCACTCAGGTGCCCCTGTTGTTTCTGTTTGTCATCCTACCTCCTCATTACCTGACCTTGAATACTTTCATTCTAGTTATGCAGGTTCTATAAACATCCTTAGATTGCATTTTGGGGGTAAGAATATGTGGTAAATATTTAAACAATTTCATTTATGATTTAAAAACTGTTTGACTAATGGCATCTAAAATTTTATCCAGATTCATAATCCTGTACATGGCTCATTAAATAGTTACTACTTACAATGATCAAGAAAAATAACTTTAAAAACTGTACTCGTAGAAATATAAATATGATATAATCTTTCCTATAACTAAAATTAACCAAGCAAAATAAAAATGAACTTCTTTTAAGAAAAGCATCATGGAAATTTATCAAGAGGGTTTTCTTCTTCTCCTGAAGCTTTCCTTAAAAAATACTAATATTAAGGGGCGCCTGTGTGGCTCAGTTAAGCGTCTGACTTCGGCTCAGGTCATGATCTCGCTGTCCATGAGTTCGAGCCCCACGTCAGGCTCTGCGCTGACAGCTCAGAGATCAATGCAGGGCTCGAACCCACACACTGTGAGATCATGACTTGAGCTGAAGTCGGATACTTAACTGACTAAGCCACCCAACTGCCTCTAAAAAATATTTTTTAAAGTACTAATATTAATAATTTGAACAACCTCACTAGTATATATGTAAAAGCAGAGTAAACACTATACACACACACCTGAACATACATGAAGCAACACATCAAACAGGAGCCGATGGCTGCCTCTGTCAAGAAAGAAATAGGACTGGGAAAGGCAGGCAGGATGACTTTTTCCATTTTATTTTGTTCCCTTCTGTATTGTTTGAATTTTACTAAGAGCATGAATTACTATAATACAGAGCTTAGTAACTTTTTCAAAACCCTTCTGTTATAATTTTTAAAAATGTTTTAAAGTTTTATTCACTTATTTTGAGAGAGAGAGAGAGAGAGATCATGAGCAGGGAAGGGAAAGAGAGGGAAAGAGAAAGAATCTGCACTGACCTTGCAGAACCAGATACGGGGTTTGAATCACCAACTGAGAGATCATGATTTGAGCCAAAATTAGGAATTGACGCCCCATCAACTGAGTCACCCAGGTGCCCTATCTATCTATCTATCTATCTATATCTATCTATCTAGATAAATAAATAGATAGATAGATAGATATAGATTTTTTTTTTTTTTTTTTTTTTTTACTGACCTCCAAAGCTCTCTTGTAGTCCCCCAGGTGAAAAGCACAGTATCCGATCCACAAGTTAGTGTCCTCTTCTTGTTCTCCAACATGACGTTTGAACTTCAGGTTAAAATTTCATTTAACAAAAAGAAACAGAAAAACAGTGCAAAGAAACAAAAAACATGAAAAACTTTGAATTAACCCTCTTTAAAAAACTGCTATATTAAGCTACTGGTGAACAATAGGAAATTGGAAGTAATAGAATCAAGACAATGCCATTTACTTAAGCCTGTACCTAAGGAACTCAGCACAATTTCCTTCTAATTGTCACAGAGAATGTAACTGTGTATTTCTTGAATGATGCAACAACTATCAGAATCGAAATATTATTTATTTCACAAAGCATCATCAAAAGGCTGGAACAATTATTGCTATGTAGCAACTGAAACAGGCTGTACTGAAATAACGTGTATAACCACGTGATCTTCTCAATTCCTTTCAATGTTAGGAATTAAAAGAATTTTAATGTTTGCTTCTACATTATCCAAGAAAACTATAGCACAGATAGACCATTTCTTAGGTATTCACAAGATGAAAAATTCTAGTTCATTTAACATTTCCAGTTGAAAGAAATGCCTAATTTCAAATACTTCACGTTTTTCTTTTTTCTTTTTTTTTTAAGTGTTTATTTAGTTATTTATTTACTTTGGGGGGAGAGAGAGACAGAGAGACTGCACATGGGAAGGGCAGAGAGAGGAAGAGACATAGAATCCCAAGCAGGTTCTGTGCTGACAGAGCCCCAATGGGGGTTCAGACCTGAGCTGAAATCAAGAGTTGGATGCTTTTTCTGTATTTACTGACATTTTATCCCAGAAAGCATCTAGGAGTTATCCCCATAACAGTTCTGGGGCATATTAAGGAACACAAGAAGTGTTATGTGAAGTATCTAATGCCAAATAACTTTAAGTTAGAGACTAAACAATGAACTCAAGGCTACCAGAGCCAGAAAAGGTAACAGCAGGGACCCCCACAGCCCACTGCCTCCAACACCTGTGCTCTCACCCTCCATGCTCTATGCATTCAAACTGACATTAGTGCACACACATATCTCTTCATAGGTTATGACCTTCTGCTGAGAATAAATCATTAAATCATTCTGTAATCCCTGAACAGGTTTACCACGACCTATAAGAATTAGGGATATTCAGAAGCCTGGCCTCATTTCTGTCCATTGTGAGAAAATATATGTGAATTCCCCAGCCAAAAAAGTCCTACTTCGGAGGAAACAAATGAGACTTTGAAGAAGCAGTTTGATCTCCCATGGTAAGGTGAGAATTTTTCATTCCACAGGCTGATAAACCAAAAACATGGATAAAAATATTAAACAGGGAGCCAATACATATCTGTAGATCATTGCTACAGAACACTTGGTGTCTTCACTGTAAAAATATGAAGACAGGGGCGACTGGGTGGCTCAGTCGGTTAAGCGTCTGGCTTCGGCTCAGGTCATGATCTCACAGATGGTGGGTTCGGGCCCTGCATTGGGCTCTGTGCTGACAGCTAGCTCAGAGCCTGGAGCCTGCTTTGGATTCTGTGTCTCCCTCTCTCTCTGACCCTCCCCTGCTCACGCTGTCTCTCGGTCTCTCAAAAATTTAAAAAAAAAATTTTTTTTTAAATGAATATGTCCATTGATACTTTCTGGCCTAGGATAAGAACATTATCCTGTAGTTAACTCTATAACATTAGAAATCTTCCTTTCACAAAATGCTGTGGATTTGAATACAGTGTTTTAAGTCTGAAGACATTCTTATTTGAAGTCTTCCTGAATTAGTCCCAGGAATTACCTGGAACCAAAGGAAAGCTCAACAGACTTCCTCACCCCAGACCATGGCAGCTCCCATTCCCATACATCACGGCACTTGACAGTCTACCTAAGTATGTAAGCATAGAGCAGAGTCTCTCTGACCACATGAAAGTAGTGCAGGACTACAGTAAGGAAAATGTGGTTGTTGACTTAATAGAGAGAAAAGAAACAGACTGACAAAAATTAGACATATACCTACCACCTAGTCCATCAGCTTATAGGGCTAGAAGGTCCTTCCATGTCAACTTTCCCATTTCATATATTTTTCATATTTTTTATTTATTTTTGATAGACAGAGAGAGACAGCATGAGCAGGGGAGGGTCAGAGAGAGAGGGAGACACTGAATCTGAAGACAGCCTCCAGGCTCTAAGCTAGCTGTCAGCTCAGAGCCCGATGCAGGGCTTGAACCCATGAACTGTGAGCTCGTGACCTGAGCTGAAGCCGGACGCTCAACCAATTGAGCTACCCAGCCGCCCCTAACTTTCCCATTTTAAAGATGAGAAAGCTGACACCAAAAAAGTCAAACAAGGTGCTCAGTATCAGAGCTAATAAGAAACATAGAACCACACATGGAAGACTGAGAAATACGTAGCGCTAATCAATCATTGTTGAGAGATTCTAAGTAAGGGAGCTGGAGTAGTGCTTTAGAGAAATGATTGGCACAACACAACTGGGCTATGCTGTCAAAACTCTTCAACTCTTCACTCTTTGGTGCGCTCCCCTAACATGTCATTCCCACAAAGCAGTTTCTCAAGGTGTAGTGTCCTTGGATCATCTACATCAGAAGCACTTGGGCTCTGTGACAAAAATGCAGGTTCCTGAATAGCACCATAGAGTGATTTGTAAAGAATCAGAATCCCAGGGCACCTGGATGGCTTAGTGGGTTAAGTGCCTGACCCTTTTTTTTTTTTAAATCAGCTTGTCCTTTTCTTGCTTTTTTTTATGTCTTTATTTTAATTTGAGAGAGAGAGAGAGAGACGAGAGAGAGAGAGAGAGAGAGACGGAGAGTGATCTGGGGAGGGGCAGAGAGGGAAATGTAGAATCTGAAGTAGGCTCCAGGCTCTGAGCTGTCAGCACAGAGCTGAATGCAGGGCTCGAACCCACAGACTGTGAGATCATGACCTGAGCTGAACCGACAGAGCCACCCAGGTGCAAAGCATCCATCCGACTCTTGATTCAGCTCAGGTCATGATCTCACGGTCTGTAATACAGAGCCCCACGATGGGCTCTGTGCTAAGTGTAGAGCCTGCTTAGGATTCTCTCTCTCTCTTTATCTCTCTGCTCCACCCCTGCTCTCTCGCTCTCTGTCAAAAATAAATAAATATTAAAAAAGAAAGGATCATAATCCCTAAGGCCCGAGTCAAGGAATATACATTTTAATAAATACCCTAAGTGATTCTGATGCATACTAAAAGTTGAGAACTACTGCTATTGAGATTTGAAGTATTTTCTGAAGATACAATATTCTAGACAATAAGCATGAAGCACAATAGTATTACTTAAATGATCCAAATCTTATAACATACAATAGGAATAAATCATAGATTGGTCAGGGGTTGAGATAAACAACGTGTGAACTGATGCTGTATCAAATATCCCTCCATATTTTTAGCTGAATTCACCATCAGTGGGACTGACAAGTGTCCCTCAAGAAATAAGTTGATCTTAGTTATCTTTAATCAGGTTTATCGTTAACATGGAATCTGGAATCTGTGCTTGACTTGATTTATAGGAAGCCCCCCCCCCCAAAAAAACATTCCACCTGTTCCAACAACATAGCAACCAGCGTTCACCCAAGCATTCATCCATATTCTGGTATTCACCTCCTAAGAATCAATCTTCCTAGGTCATTACCTCCAGTAGGGTAATAGCTCCAGTGAAATCCCTTTGTGAAAGTAGCTCCTCTAGTTTTGGAATCTTCCTACCTTTCTTCTTTCTCTTGTTAGTGTGCGGTAGGTCCCCGCCCACAGCAGGCTTGGCCCTTGAGAGCATCTGTGAAAGAAGCAACAAAGACAGTTGTATGACCCAATTCCGATGGTCAGTTTTAAACTCAGTGACAGCTCCAGGATGTGCATGTCAAATCCTTAACAACGAACCCCACGGAAGCGCATTCAAACTCTTTGTAACAAATATTTTACTAAAAGGGCCATCACCCTGTACTTGGGCTGAACTCAACAGCTACTACACAGTATCTTCTTTATCAATTCATTAGAGTGGGTCAGGAGATGGTTTGGCGCAGCTTGTCATCTCAGCCTTCCCTTGGTCTGCTTTCCATCCCTCGCGCAGTTTAGAGGTGTGGAAATGGAGAAGCAGGAGGGAAGAAAGCACTGAGGTGTTTACAGTCGCATCCTTGTCTCCAGTGAGAACGTGGGTAGGGCGGGGAGATCATCCTGCGCTGACACTCCTGGCCTTAACCCAGAAGTTGGCTGGGAACCTCCGATCTCCAGTCCTAGGATCCACTCAAAGTTCTCCTCCCTCACTGTTCAGAGCTACTAACCATCTTGGGAGTTGGTTCGGTGAGCCTCTTCCCCAGACGGACAGAAAAGGCCCAGCCTTAGGGCGTCTCGGCATCCACACCGCTAGCTCCGTCTCCACGGCAACCCCGCGGGGCTGGCCACGCCTGGTTCGCTGCGGAGAAGCGCCCTCCGGGGAACCGGTGCCCTCCGCCTTTTGGTTCCGCTCCCTTCGGCCGCTGCGGGAGAATTTCTCCTCTCAGGAGGAGAGGTAGGGTTTTCTGTGCTGGGAGCGAACGTCTGTATCTCTACTTTGGACCTGACTTTAAGAAAAGGCGAATTGGAAAGACATTCTTTTTCCAATGTAAGTTTCCCGGGAGAGTCATTTTCAAGGACCACTTCCGATTTGGACCTTGTTGGGTTCCATAGCAACCCGCGGCGCTGACTGGCACGTGATCTGCGGCCTCCGGTTTCAGGGACACTTCCAAAAAATCGCTGAACCTGGGAAGGTTTTGTTTATAGGCGGGCGTTCACCGAAATACAGTTTCTTATTTACATAGTAAACACGGAACTGTAATAAATATATGTTGGTTGGACGATTTAGTTTATCTACTTTACTCGTGACCCGGGTTAATCCGTTTGCAGGCGTGGGATGAAATCACCGCGTTGTGAAATGTTAAACATCCAGTCCGATCTTTGTAACCAAACCAGATGAGAGTTGTCCGCTCGATGGGCCGCAAGCCAGTAACAACTGACACGGAGCGTTCGCGGTTGAAGAAAGGCTATTTATTGCTATGGCGCCACCCAGGAGAAGAAGCAGGAGCGAATGCTCAAAAGTCCCAAACAACACCGTGGTTTTACAAGTAGGGTTTTAAAAGGGTGAAAAATCAGGGCAAGGGTCCCAGGGCCTTGGATCACGCTGACTGATTAGGGATTAGGTCAGCTATAATATTTCCTTTCTTGATCATCATATTCCTTCTGGCGTCTCCCTGTCTGGTTTCGGTGCGATGGTAAGGAGGTGGTCGTTCTGCTTCAGAGCCTGGTCGTTCTGCTTTTAGGGACCTGGAACTGCAAAATGCTCCGGGCAGATTGCATTGATGATGTCATCTCTAGAGCACAAAGGTAAACGTTCTACATCTTGTAACTATCGCTAAGCTGCAAATTATTTTCCCCCCTTGGGAACATGACACACTGTGTTTGTTATCTCAGGCAGAACAGCATCCCACAGACTTTTGGGAGGGGGGGGCAAATTCCATTATTTCCAAAGGCATTTTTTACAGGTGTATTTAACAGTAACTAAGGACTATGTGAGTCTGGGCAGAGGCAAATGGGAGCAGTATGTCTAAATTGTGGGGTCTGTGAGGGCTTGCATCCCCGGTTTCGCTCAGAATTAGTCCACTAAGGACCT